>JAULBZ010002913.1:0-17616 GCA_032360805.1 Neoturris breviconis
TTAACTTAGCTGTTTGACATTGGAAGGGAGTCTTTGGATTTTAAAAGGTCCGATGGCTGGTATCCTTGCGGTGAGTTTCTCATTACTATATTTAATAGTGTAACTTTGAAAAACGTTTCGAAACTTTCTGATTTCTCGAAATGAATGGTATTACCTTATTCAGTTTACTTAGTTGTCTATAAAGCCTATTAATGACAGCATAAATTTTATAAACTGAGCGGACAGATGACGTCGAAGTAACCTCAAAGCGAAGTCGTTGTTTTGACTTTATTCATACGGTGTGTGCCGACAGGGATACGATATATAGTAACTCCGACATCATGAAAGACGGATGGATCCAGTCGCAAAAATTCTGAATTTTAACTGAGACAAAAAGTGTTACGATTAAATTCCATATTAGAATTTGTACGAAAAAATATCGCATATAAATGATTTTTCTGTAATCTAAATATGGTCACGATTGTTTTGCTTAACCCTATTCAAGATGGACTTTTTGGGAAGTAGCGCAAAAAATATTTTTCAGATGTTTTCAAGCAAAAATAAGAGAAAAATTTGGTTGCTAAGCGAAAATAATCCCTAATTAATAAAAACAAACAAATTAAAAAAAAGGATCTTGTAACCCCTCACATTAATTATGAGACTATTTTCGAATTTTAGCAAGCAATACACACCCCAAGCAAAACGCAAATGCTAAAACTGACCACTAGAAGTCCCTAGAGATTTATCTCATAGATATACCGAGTAGACTAAGACTTAGGAGCTTCGGATATTAGGACTTTTTGCAAACTCGACAAATTTTGCTGCAGCCTAGCACCCAGGCTCTTGGTACAAATGCGAATTTCCGTGCAGTTCGTCTTGCTAATCCAAATTTAAGTCTTTTTACACAAATTTTTCCCCTTGTCTCAAATATTTATGTAAGGGATTGTAGGTAAATTATAGGAAAAATTCCAAAATTTAAAAGTTTAATAGTCATTCGTTCAGAATTTATTTTTAAAAATATTGCAGGAAAAAGTAGTTTTAATCCCAGATTAATCCTAGATTAGCGCAAATCGGCTTTCGAGCAGTTCTTCTTTGAAAATTAAATTCTCTGCAAACGTTTTTCGCTTAAATTCTTAAGTGAAAATCTGGTTTAGATTTTATATGCGAGACTAATAACAAAAAAAAAAAAATGTTCCAATTATTAAGGGTACTAAGTGTACTAAGAAAATAAAATATATTGAAGAGAGTATCGAGTCAGTGATCTTGCAACGGATTGGTTTCTTAATACCGAAGAATCTAATTAATTGCAAGCTCATTGACCTAACACACTTCTGCACAGATTCATTTTTCGCATTTATATTTCACGTTACACTTGTGGTATCGAGAATTCATAAAAATTTGCAATTTTTATGAGGAAGAGCGTACACATACGGACTGTGTATTGCAAGTTATATATATATATATTTTGTTCTTATATAGATCAACATGATATTGATGGTTTTGATAATGTCAATGATATGTAAAACAAAACAACAATCTTCAAAAGTTCGTGCGTCAAAGAGAACAGGGTAAATCTATTTTGAAGACATTTTATTATCACGAATGTTGTCAAGACAACAAGGACCATTATCCCTACATTCTTCAAGAACATGAGTAAACTGGTGCGATACGTATTTAATTTAAATTCGTTAGATTTTGAAGAAATAATTTATTAACCCTATTTGTCCGAGATGGGAAGAACATTTTGGTGTAATGACAATTAAAAATATTATGCAGAAGGTGTGCTTTCAGGGCTCTCCTCCAGAGGGGCGTATAGCAAATTTTCACTTTTTTTTCACGTATATGAAATATTCATCCATAATTATGCTATGCTTATGCAATAGTTATGCAAGTTTGAAGATAACTTTGTTGCTGCTTTCCTCCACATATGTTTTTAGGTATTTTTTTTTTATTGCTCTCCTCCACAGTTGTTTTTTGTGTAAAATGAAATAATAACATTTTTAGGAATTCTGATACCTTTGGCACCCCATAGCACTATAGATAATTGGTTATTTTATTTATTTTGATAGTAAAAGAATAAGTAGTGTTTATTACGTGTCAAATAATATGTCTATTTTACAGAAATAGTAATTTCGACTGAAGCTGACTTTGAAAATTTCGAAGAAAATTTTGTCAATTTTGGCGCTCAATAGTAAACAAATAAAGACTTAAAATGCACTTTTGGGGTATCTTACTAAAATTTGCACCACTTTGCTCTCAAAATATGAAAACAGAATCGAAAAATCTTATTTTGCTCCAGAGATATAGCCAATTAAAATTAAGGTAAAATATATTTGCAATATTTTTCAAATTCTTTCATCAAGAGCTATATACATGCCAATTTTCACGCTTGTAGCATGTTTCTATCCTAATAAAATCATGGAGGGGGCAGTTTTGCCCCCCCTATATATTCAACGTACATGAAAAAGCCCATATATAATAGGGTTAAATATAATAGAGCAGTAATTCGAAAGTTATCTGGGTGTGGTACATTGTACCTCCTCCGGGTCATATAGGGTTAATGTTTCTAGCACCTACTACGGTGATTTAATTTAATGCCTAACTTTTCAACAAACAACTTATATTCATTCTTTGGTTTTATTGTTAGATCTTCATTGAAGGCGTTTGTATCTTTGTTGCCCCTCCTTGGTACAAATTATGTAATCGGCATATTTGTAGAATACAGTCCGATATATCTTGGATATATTTATGTATGTTGTAAGGGGATAACGGTAAGATCGTTTTTCTGTTTTTGCCAAAATGTTTGTGTTAAATTGAATCAAGAATTGAATGATACTTGGTGCTTAACCCTATTAATACTGAACCTTTTGGGGGTTGTTTCATTGTTTCATTTTGATATGACCATTCGGTAGCGTTGAAACTTTCCAGAATGTTAGATCAACATATAATTATTACGTCATTAAGTCAAAACAGATGGTAAAAAAAAAGAAATTTTAGGTTAAAATATTTTTGGTCAACATAATTGGTTAGAACGTTTTTCAAGCAAAAATAAGAGAAAAAAAATTCTTTTGAAATTCTTTTTTATCGCCTGTTATAAATTTGGTTACTAAGGGAAAATTATCCCTAGTTACCAAAAAAGAAATTAAAATAATCTTAGATAAATTATAAGAAAAGTTTTAAAATTTCTAGTCGTATAAGTAATTCATTCAAAAGTTATGTAATAAAGTATAGGAGGGGGAGGGGTTGAAACAACCCCCACAGTAGGAATAGGGGTAAGTACAGTTAACTGTTTCTTCTTTTAATTCTAGTATTTATTTTTGCTGATATTTCATTGCTTGTTGGATCCTCAGGTAAGAAATAAGCAGATAGGTAATGCTTCAACATTTTGTAACTAATATTCTTAGCTTTATATAGATATTTTCTGAGCGTCTCAGGTTCAATTCCCGGTGAAAGTGACATGATAAAATGAGTACCAGCATGCTGGGGTAATAGGTCAACCTGAACTGAGAAGGAAGTTACCCCCTCTCCTACCTTAGTGGTAAAGGCTAACCAAATAGGAGTCTCGGGTCATCTCCGACTGTGTTCAACAAGCATACTTACTTATTTTTTGTTCATGTGATTAATCAAACATATTTAGTAACTTTACGATTCGCCTGCTCCATTCATGAAATAGAACGATTTTTGAAATTTAGGTATATACTTTAATAAAAAGGCAACAAATTAATTGCAAAGTAGTTCAATATCCTTCTTTGGGCCCAGTGGGAAAAAGCTTGTTCAAAGTCAGCAGTAAAGACGTTAGAACAACGTTGAAAACGCTGTTCTACGTCTTTACTGCAGACTTTGAACAGGTTTTTTCCCACTGGGCAAGTTCTTTTGTTGAGTTCATTTTTATTTCTATTCTAGATACAAAGCGAATTTCAGAATGCACGAAATAGATGGAGAAGAAGAACCATAAGAACACGAAGTATGCAAAAATCTTCAAGAAAATCGTCAGGAAAAGCTGAAGAAATAAAAATAGAAAACGCATGTTTTGAAAACACATATCTATAAAAATCGCGACATCCTTTTGACGTTGTTTCGACCTTCATCCGGCATCGTGTATACTAGGATATTGAACTCTTAAAAAAGAATATTTTATTCTTAGATTGAACCATATCTTACATGAAGTGAGTCTGTAACATTAATCTTCTCTATTTGGACTCTAGATCCAACTCCCAGTGGGAAAAGACTTGCTCGAAGTCCGCAGTTAGGACACTACAACTACGTCGTTCGACGTTATTCTAGCGTCTTTACTGCAGACGTCGAGCAAGTTTTTGCCCACTGGGTAGTTCATATAATAGACAATAACATAGTGTTAAATATTACCAAATACGGACCCGATTGTGTAATACCAAATATGGGCAAATTACCAGTATTACCATATAGTTCGTATACAGAACTTGTCCATATTCGGTGGAATTTTAGGCTGTCTAAGGATTGATTTTCATTAAGCGAAAGGTTCCACGAGAAAGCCAAACGAAGACTTTCTATTGGTAGTAAATAACATCACACATCGATGTAAATTTACACCAATGGAAAGTCTTATTAGAGTTTTTCTCTTAATGGAAAACAACATTAATGTAGCTAATAATTTGTGATGTTTTAATAGATTTCCTAACCAGTCATCTGGGTATCATACCTCCATCACTTTGCTTGGACCTCTGTACCTTTCTTATTTTTCGAAAAATTACAAGGACCGGAGTTCTTTTCATCTCTTTCGTCAAGAAGGCAAGGCCCTCGGAGCGAGATTTACTTTTTTCAAAGGTTTGTAGATATAGTAGATATACATTAAAGTAGGTTGGAGTAATTACAAATTACCATTGCCTATTGTTATTGCCTATATCCACGCGCTTCATACCCAATGCGGACTGTTATTTGTCGTGGGTATAAATCTTTCTTAATGCGTTAAAACATTCCCTCTATGGAATTAATGTAACCAAAGTGCAACCGATGCACGAATTGATGATGTTGATTCCTTCGGAACAAATATATCCTTTTTGATCAAATCTTAGGCAAATTTAACCAGAAATTAAAAGTGCTTCGTTTTGATGAAAATTTGTACGTGACTAAATTTGATGGCGCTAATTCCAAATCTGGTATCAATTTTTCAAAATTCGGACCAAAAATATCCTTTTTGGGCAAATTTTAGCAAATTTTGGCTAAAAATTAAAAGTGCTTTGTTTTTAATGAAAATTGGTATGGGGTTAAATTTGATGGTGCTGATTCAAACCCTTTGGCTTTTCTCTGATGGGGCTCTTTCCTTTGACGGTTGCCTGTGCCTGTGGATCTTGCTTGTTGCCTTGGGCTCTATTGCCTTTCCTTTGCCCATTTGCCTATTTCCTCGTCTTGTTTCCGGGATCTTTCCTTTGTCTATAGTGCTTATCTGATGCCTTGGCTCTGTTGCCTTTCTTTGGTCCCCTTGTCTCTGCCTATGTTTGCCTATCCTAGGAGTTTCCTCTGTTGAAGATCTAAATGCCTGTTGCCTGTGTTCCTCTGCCAGCTTGCCTGCCTGTCTTAAAACTTTGGCTTGCGAACATAGTGGCACGCTAACGCTTCGCAATCCTTTAATATTGATAAACAATTGCCTGTTCTTGGTAACACTTCTAGGGTTACTTTTCCTATTCTATGACTGAATTCTTCTTTTATTCCTTTATTCAAGAATTCTAAGCATAAATCCCCAGATATTCTATTATAAACGTTTCTTTTGGCATAGAGTTTGAAGATAATTCAACATAAATAGATAATTTAACATAAATAGTCTACCACATATTCGCTACTTATGCTAGATGATTATTTTTAATTATAACCATTACTCTATGTAATTATTAGTCGGTTCTATTGGTAAAAAAATACAAAAAAAGATAGTGTCTGCGGGTGCGGAATGGAACACGCGAGGCAAGACATCACGCGATCTACAGGATCGAGCTAGCTAAGCCTATAGGACAAGGTTTTAAACCGACAGTAAAACAGCTTTTCTATTTTACACGATAACTGTCTTTCCTTATCTAAAAATTACATATTACATTGCGAAAGACCTGTTACAGCTAACATCGTTGTTCACATCCCTGCGACATTTAGATTATTTGTTGACATTTCGCAACAAGGACGACATCTTTTTTAACTTGTTCAAACGTTATTTGTCCGGAAACCAAGATTTTCCTCAAACATTATTAGTCGCTATATTAAAGAAACCGTCCGTACAATAACAATAGGCTTTAGCAATTGCCGCGACTAATGTCATCGTCTACCAGGAATTATAGCGCTCCCTGGTTCGCATACATTCTTTATTTTTCCATTTCTTTCTAGGGGTTGAGATTCTGGATTTTTCCCTTTCTTTTTCAGAGAATTAAGTTTCCACCTTCGCCAGCAAATTCTTAGCCTGTACTACAAACTCGACTTTTTTGCCGCGGGGGCGGGTCTGCGAAACAGGCTAGCGAATTCTGAGAGTTCACGGCGGTTTTTTTATTTTCCTTATGTTCTTAAATTTTCTTTTTTCTACAGGACACCGCTGATTACAGTATTTTCATGTGTACAAATGTTTATGACTGATGGTTTTATCCTGTATAAATATTCGAAAATAATAATAATAATAATAATAATAATAATTTTTCCCCCAGAGATCACAGTTCCCGCCTTGATATTGCTATCGTGTTTAAAGGTTTTTACTTTTGAAGATCGCCTGCAACTTTCCTGAATATCAATAGAGCGTAATAGCGATGAAACAGATGTTTATTATAATTGGCACTCATATCATACCAAACTTCATGGTGTAAAAGCAAAGCAATCCCGAGATCTCCTGTTTTGAACAGCCTAAAAAAACGGCATACCGGAAAAGTAGGACCCGGAACTCTACATAGGTGGGACCCGGGACTCGATTCCTAAGAAAAAGACCCGGAACGCGGGCCCTTAGCCCCAGAAACCCTAAAGAAAAAATCTTAAATTATAAACTTTAGCCAAATTTCAAAAAGAAAAATATGGGTCAGCTTAAAACGTTGGGTACCCAATTGGGGTAAATATGGGTAGCATTTAAATAATGCAGACCAGATGTAAAACTTGAAATGTTGTCCGAAAACTAAAAATGAAATGTCACTGAAGTGGGAGTTGATAATCATTTAAATATCCAGAATATGCTACTACAAGGATAATATCGGATAAAAATTTAAATCAGTTATGATTTAGAGAGGGTATAAGAGAAAGACTTGATTGATAGTATAACCAGTTTCGCATCACATTATGTTAATTAACATAACAAAACATAATTAATGTTTACTTGCCTTATGTGTGCTTGTGAACTCTTGAAATAAGAACTTACTTGTAAGTGATTTAAAATTTACTTGCTTGTTTATAAAATTGATAAAATAAAGCTAGTTAGAATGTGGTGGGATTGAATGTATACCCAATTAAACTAACAAAACAGGATTGCCTTTCATCTTATACATCATTATTTTTTAATAAGCGGGATAAAACTGTTTTATCCAAACTCTATGATTACTTAACGTTTTAATCTGACCCGAAACCTATAGAAAACACATAAATTGCATCGAGATTACATCTATAATCTAGTTGCCTTATTTGTTGAAGGCTAAGGGATTGTTGATATATATGGTTGATAGTTAGCATTCCAAAAATCTTTGCTTTGAAAAGTAAATATATACCGAACAAAATCTTGATTACAAACATACACTTATTTTGCATTTTGCCACCAGTAAAAATAATAAATGTAAAATTTTCTGAAGCAAAATACTGACTTTCCGTATTAAAACCGATTCAAAGTTCCGACTACGGTTACGTAGATATATTTCATATTGCGCACGCGTAGAAAAAATAAATCTAACATTTTCGGACACAAAATACCAATTTTCCTCTGAAAAGTATTAAAACCGATTTAAAGTTCCGACTACAGTTACGTAGAAATCTAACATTTTCTGATGATTGTAATAGATTTAAAAATTTTGGAAACAAAATTTTAAAACCGATCCACTCCACAGTTACCACGTGCAGATATCGATTTGTCATAACACGTCCACGGTCTGTGAATTGTTTCTAATAGAATCGACGAATGAAGGTCCTGGGTCCCGGGTTCCACTTCAAGGGTCCCGGATCCCGGGTTCCACCTAATATCTGGAGTCCCGGATCCCGGATCCCACTTTTCCGGTATGCCAATAAAACTTAGCATGAATAGGGTTACGTAATCTGGTGTTGATGGTATAACCACGTAAAATAAACTTCAATCAACAGTATACTGGAGGCGTTTAGAGTCCAATATTAACAAATTAGCCCTAGTAATATAACCTTGACCACTTGAAAATTTGAAGAAAAGAAAAATCCAAAACTTTGAGATAAACAATTGAAGAGAAAATATTTAATAAAGCAAACTAAGGACCTCTTAATATATCGCTCAACCGATACAACTCACCGCGCCTGCATAACTCATTCTTCCGCTTAAATGGACCCGATTTACCTTTAAATTCGTTTCCTTAACCATTGACATGTCTGGAAATATGTATATTTCATGTCGCCTAGCCGATATCTCGGATAAATAAAGAGAGATATCGGTTAGGCAAGATAACTCGCTTGTCATATAAATGATCTGCTGATATGCCTGCATAAATAGGAATGAGACGGGACTTCTTTTTCGCGAGTTATATCAGCTGAGCGATGTATCGGGTTCCGTATAAAAAGGCGCTAATATGAAAATACTTGATCTCAACGACATTAAGCCGTATTTTTGGCAGCAAAAAGCGAAAATAAAGGCATCCTAAAGAATTTTGACATTAAAAAACAGTACATGTTGCTGCCAAAAATGCGGCTTAACGTCGTTGAGATTCCAATCTTTAATTACGAAGCTATTAAATCTACTAACAATCTATAAATTAAACAGACAGGAAATATAAAAAAAAAACATTTTAGTCGCTATAAAGATTTGAGAAGTCAATTTATTATAGCTATATCTAAATATCGTGAGATACACATACGACTGTAAGAATGTCAGGTAAGTCAAATAACATAAACGCAAGCATGTGTGTGGTTCGAGCGAGATAAGAATTGAAGTTGTTTATAGCTGTAAATGGCTTAATCAGGATAAGGCAAATGTCATTTTATAGAGTCATTTTATAATCAAGTGAAGTTGAAATCTATTTTCTTAATCTGCACTATTTACTACGAAGATAAAACCATTACAAAGCACTCCTTTACATACCCAGTCTGCAAGAACCTGTTCAAAGTCAGTAAAAAATAATTTGTTAGAAATGAACAGGTTTATGCCAAATAGGATAGAGGCATTGAAAGACTGTATGTACCCTTAACTGACGAATTCAAAAAGGTTGAAAATATAGCAGAAATAAATATTGCAATAAAATTTCTTGTTAGATCCACCCACAATCAAGAATGAGCAAACCATTGAATCGGCAGAACTTCGTTCATTTAAACAAATTGCATACATAAAGCAATGTTTGACGCCATTAACATATATTGGAATAAATCATAATTTTGAAATAAAGGAAGTAGAGAGCAAATACAGGTAGGATTGGAACATACTTGTAATTTTACTGTCTCGGGTAGTGCATTTCTTTTGCAAAACCAATCCTGAGTTGGCTCAAAAGTAGAAGATATTACAAACCGGAGATACGACCATCAATAGCAAGTCTATCGTCTGGATAATACATACATACAATCGATATTCCATATAATTATTATAAACCATTTCACGATTTCGTGACACCTCATATATGCGGAAAACGCGTATCTTATCTACCATAAAAACTTGTTCAGAATCAACAGTAAAGACGCTAGAACAACGTCTAACGACATCTAATTACGTTGCTCTAGCGTCTTTACTGATGTCTTTAAACAAGTTTTTTTTTGGTTCTTCTAGTAGCGTATTATGTCAAGAGAGGGATAAAAATGCCATAACACATTAACATTAAAACTACTTTGAATTTCTTTATAAAGGTAGCACAATCAATGTCCTCATCAAATTCAATTCAAAAATGTACCAAACATTTTGATAATTGACCATTATTTTACTATTGTCTTGAGAACCATAGAATTCCTTGAAAACAATAAGAAATTATATTTTCATGTATTGGACAGGGCGGATAGAGGGTTCGTCGGCTTAGTTGCGCGACGAAGCCTTATTAATCAAAGTACAGTTTAAGTTACTCTGCCGACTTGTTTGACTCGAAAATAAATTGTATTGTATATCGTATTTTAATTTTTTTCTTGCGCTTAACTATGTCTTATATCGATGCGCTTCCTTAGTCGCGCATTTGCTTCCCTAAATATTACTGCGTAAACAGGGAGTAGTTGAACTTCTGGCCTCCCCGCGATCAGTGGGAAATTATCGTGTACTTCAATCAGGCTAATATTTATTTGCTTCGCTATCAAATCTCTGACGAATGTTGCGAAATTTCGACGAATCAGTCAAACATTTACGAGAACCGATCGATTCTATGGCGCACATATTCAGCTTCAGTTTCCTACCGGTAAACCATAGATTACGTCCTGCAGTTGAAAATAGGGGGTTTATTTTCCCCTATAGTAAGTGTATATGAACAGTTTGTTTGTTTGTTTCACTTTCCGTTCGTCGCGTCTTCGTCGCAAGTATTACGGGGTGAAAATGTTGATTTTTAAGTGAAAATAAATACAAATATTACTTCCTATCGTTTTCAGTAGCATAAACTTCATTCCTAGGCTCTAATTTAATTGCGTATGTATTTTCTTGGATAATGAGTTTTGAGTAGGCAAATGAGTTAGCAAGTCGTAATTTGTAATTTAATTAAGTAAATACTTTCAAAACAACAACAAAAAATACCAAGATTACAGTATGTAAGACTAGCAGCTTGGAACATTGGAAAACTTGTTAATAAGTTATATACTACTAATTATTGACAGATATTACATGTTGGATAAAGTATAAATCTTTTTGTAGTTGTCGAGAACTTGTTATACATTGATATTGCTCATGGATAAAGTATATATATATATACTGTATATGTATAAAGTTTGTGTCTCTGTTACCAAAAACGTGTTACAGGGATAGTATTAACCGGGTTGGCTCAGTTATGTGTATTCACACAGATATTTTTCATTCCACCTTACCAGGTTCTTGGCAAATCCAAGCGAGATCCCAGCTAGGCAGGCTGGCTCGTTTTCCATACATTTTAATTTTTATATGTATTTCTTAGACTATTGAGATCTCGGCTAAGCGAGCCAGCCTGGTCAACAGGTCAGCTCACATCCACTTCTTCATGCTTTGAGTGATCGTCTCCCTTCAACGGCTCTATTTACTTATATATTTTTTGTATTTAATTTACTTACCTATTTATAACTATGTTGTATGAAATAGTGATATTGATCAATACGTTCTTATGTATCTGTCTATCTATATTTAAGTGGATAGATTTTAAACACCAAAGTAGAGACATTTTTTGGATTGTTCTACAAAACAAAACACTTTTTTCGCAGCTTCATCCGATTACAGGACCCGGACCCAGACCCGGACCCTGAATAAACCAGACAATATAAAAACCGGACCCTATAAAAACCGAACCGGACATAGATACATGTAATATAAAGTCAGAACCATATGTCCAAAATTCATCTTTTGCAAATCCCGTTAAGTTCCGATTTTCCGGTTATCACTGATTCTATTATCTGTATTGTCGAAATTGAGTAAAGTTTTTAAGTGTATCACTCATGGACTAGCATGTCATTTCTCTTTAAATCACATAAGTTATGAAAGCAGGCTTATTGAATGTGGCTATTTCATTTTCCATTATGGCACTCGACTTTGCTTTACATAATTCCCTCGCTGGTGAAATTTCAATTGAATGAGTATAACTTAATAGTAACTGCCTATTGGATGTCTTAAATAAAGCAGCACGTTAAGTTCCACATGCGTTAAACCTGCTTTTATGCATTTTTAAATGTCTTCGTTGCTGACTTATAAACGAAGCTGGGTGGTCCTAAAGTTGATAGATGTGTATTTCTAACCTACTTCATATTTCAAGAAACCTCCAACGCTTTCCGGACATGTATATGTACTTAAATATATGCGCTTTATAATGACCCTTAACATCTTGATGCAGAATAAAACAACAACAAATTCGGACCATCAAGGATCTGATTACCATTGAGTTCATAAAGTCCCCAAGGGTGCTTATGAGAAAATCGACCAATATAATGTAGAAGAAGGGTAGGGAGAATAGATTAAATTTTCGATATTATGTATTATAGCAATGGCAAATAATGGATAAAAATCTTTCCTTCTCCAATGTAACCATGTTTTTTAGGTATTAGAGCGGACAGTTAATTGGAATGTGTGTCAATTTTGACGTGGGCGTTAATTGCAATATTTACGATCTGAAAAATTGCTGTTATAACTGGAAGTAATTTAAGTTTCATTTAATTAATTTTCTGGTCTGGTCTTGAAAATATTAACGCAATTGGGCCAGGCTGATTTTTATAGGGTTCGATTTATTCAGGGTCCGGTTTATATTGGGTCCGGTTTATTCAGGGTCCGGTATTTATAGGGTCCGGTTTTCATTGGGGTCCGGGTCTGGGTCTGGGTCCGGTAATCGAATGATGCCTTTTTTGGCATAGATAGATGTCATTTAGAGATTTGTAAACTATATTTATAAATTAAAACAGGGTGTCTAAAGAACCGGGGAAAAGTCTCATATTTACTGACGGGTAAGGGTTTGGTCAAGTAGTCATCGAGACAATTGTCGGAGTTTTAATCAGTAAATAAAAGATTTATTCCCGGTTCTTTAAACACCGCGAAATTAAAAATATATGCAATGCTTTATTCAGTGTAATTTGTATAGTACAGTTTTGTGGGATTTATTCTTACTACTCCACAGAAAAAATATCATAAGTCTGTAAGTAGAGAGGAAATTCTCTTACAAACTTTTATTGCCGTTTTCAATTCCAGTGAGCAAAAACTTGTCCAAAGTTACGGTGGCATGTATCTGCCATTTTTCTCGATGCAGTTGTTTTAGGTTTCTGAAATGTTTAGGACGTCCTACGAAGGTGCTACGACGTCGTAGAATGTTCTAGGACGTCCTGCAAAGGTGCTACTTTTTGTGACGTCATAGTACCTTTGTAAGACGTCCTAGAACATTCTACGACGTCTTAGAGCTTTCTACGACGTCCTAGAGCATTTTACGACGCCGTAACGCCTTTGTAGGACGTGCTATAACATTTTACGAGGTCTTTGAGCTTTCTACGACGTCGTAGCACCTTTGTATGACGTCCTAGAACATTATACAACGTCCTAGAGTATTCTATGACGTTGTAGAACCTTTGTAGGACGTCCTAGAACATTCTACGACGTCCTAGAGCTTTCTACGATGTCCTAGAGTATTCTACGACGTCGTAGCACCTTCGTAGGACGTCCTAAACATTTTAGAAACCTAAAACAACTGCAGCAAGAAAAATGGCAGATACATGCCACCGTAAGTTTGAAATTGAACTTGATATCAGTTGTTTGATCTACATATATTTTACGTAAACATGCCTAGAGTGGCGCTTTATTCAATTGTTTCTAGTCTAGTGGATCAAGGTTAACACCTCGAAGCAAATTACTTCGATGATGCTCTTCACATCAGTTAAAATATTTTAGAGGGTGTGTGACGACTAATCATTGTCGGAAAGATGTCAATTTGACGAATGACTAGACGTCTCAACGACGTCTAAACGATTTCTTAACGACGCCCTTTTAATGTTGATTAGACGTCATATGACGCCATAATTGTTTTTTCTGTTGTCAGGTTGGTGTTTACAGGGTGGTGTTTACAGATCCGTAGGTTTAGAAATTGGACCGGAGCACGATGGGGAGTGGTAAATTGAAAATACAAATTCTCAATGGACGTAAGTTGCAAAACAAAGAAAAGTTCCAAAAAAGCGATCCATATTGTATGCTGGAACTTGGAAATACAAGCCATAAAACGAAAGATATAAGTAACAACTTAGACCCTGATTGGAATGAGGAGTTCGTATTTGATGTACAACCTGGACAAGATGTTGTTGCATTATCAGTTTGGGATAAAAATAGCTTGCAGAAAGATGTATTCATGGGTTACTCATTTGTCGCCTTCGATGATTGTAAACAAGGACAACCTTCACCAAAAGTATGATCAACTTTCTTTCCAGTGGGCAAAATCTTGTTCAAAAACCGCAATAAAGACGTTAAAACAACGTCAAAACTGTTACTTCTAGCGTCTTTATTGTGGACTTTGAACAAGTTTTCCCACTGGCTTATATTGAATTTTAACTAACTTTCGCAAGAGGATAATAAACTGAAAATCCATTATTCCTGACGGTCTTATCAACGTCGAAAAGACGATGTCAAAGAGACGCATTCTCGACGTTGATAAGACGTTGCATTCCCGCTATAATTATGTATAAGGCAGTTTGTTTGTGTGGTTTTATGAAATTATATATATCTAGAGACATCTTACTGATATGTTTTAAATAATTAATCTTCATCGTAGAATTAATTCCCTTACATAATTTCATGAAAGCTAGCTACTAGACTAAATGTGAAAACTATTGCCTTGGAAAATCTATAACATTTAGCAATTAGGATTAAAAAAAAGAAGCAAAATACCATTTAGAAAAATTCGTTCGAAAAAAGCATATTTTATCTAACGTAGCTACTAAAATCTGCGCAAGTAATTCGTCCAACTACTGCCGCAACCCAACCTTGTCACTAAGTAACCCTATCTCTCTCTCTCCCATATGTTATGCAAGTGCAAAACTTGCGCTATGTTGCAAAATATGTTACTTGCAATATAGTGTTCCTAAAGAGTAACTCACAACAGAAGTTGTTAAACTGCAGGTCAACAGAAAAGGTTACAAAAATTCCCGATGATAGTTTGTCATCTTTCTCTTCGTAGAGTGCTAACATGTTAGGGGGATGTTCTGGTCAAATCAATTTGATTCTCACTGCTGATTTTGAAACCAGTGCGTCGACCATTGAAAAGATGAGTAGTCAAATACAGCAGAGTTCAAACGATAATTCAAAAAGTCAAGATGAAATTGGTCGATTAAATGCGGAAGTCGGACGTATGTCTGCAGAAAATGATCGGTTTTCTGCAAATAACCAAAAACTTGAAGAAGAAAATAAAAAGTTTGAAGAGAATAATAATCGCCTTGAAGCTTCCGTGAATAAGCTTGATGAAGAGAATAAAAAATTTGAAGCTAACAACCTAAAATTGGAGCAAGAAAATAAAAAGTTTGAAGAAAACAACAACCGTCTTGAAGGATCTGTGAACAAGTTAGAAGGTGAAAATCAGAAATTTGAAGAAAATAATAAAAAACTTGAACAAGAAAATAATAAATTTGAAGAAAATAACAATAAGTTAGAAGCAGAAGTAAATCGCTTAGGTGGTGAAATTGACAAAATGACAGAAGAAAATAACAAATTTGCAGCAAATAACGTGAAATTAGAAGAACAAGTTGGAAAGTTAGAAGGAGAGGTTTCCAAGATGGGTGAATTAAATAAAGAGTATGAAGCAAATAATAAAAAATTGGAAGAAAATGTGAATAAGTTAGAAGGAGAAGTAAACAAAATGGGCGAAGAAAATAACAAGTTTCAAGCGAATAACATCAAATTGGAAGAACAAGTTGGGCAGCTGACGGTAAGTAATTATAGTGATGCAGAAAACATCTCTGCCTTCTATCTACAAATATTCTGGCTTTAATATCAAATTAGCATATGTAAAGCACATCATAGTAAGTTATTTTACGATTTCTCTCGGACTTAAGACACACTATAGTGTTATCACTGTTGGGTATATATTTCTATCTCTCCTCAATCAATCTTTTGAATTTCTCCTATTTTTGTTTCCTGTCAATATTGAAACTGCCGGCACTCTACATCGTATTGAAACAACGTCTACATCGTTTTGATGTTGTTTTGGCATTGATCCGACGTCGGGTGCCCACTGAATCCAGATTGTAGATTTTCGGTGATCGAAATAAGAGGAAATAATCAATGTGAAGGAGTGATTTTTGAGTATTGCTTCAGGCTACACAGCCTGATGCTATGCTCAAAAATCACTCCTCTACATTGATTATTTCCTCTTATTTCACTGGGTTTTAAACCTCTATGTATGGTGCTCAACCTTGTTTATTCCCCTTTTAAAGCCCTTTTGATTGTACTTTTTTGGTTCTCCTATTTGATTCTATTTTAGGGCGAAGTTTCCAAAATGGGGGAAGAGAATGACAAGTTCAAAGAAAACAATGAAAAGTTAGGACAAGAAGTTTCAAAAATAGGTGAAGAAAATAATAAACTAGCTGAGAATAATCAAAATCTTGCTGATGAAATTAACAGGCTGAAAGCAGAAATTGATAGAATGGTTGAAGAAAATAAAAAATTTGCTGAGAATAATGAAAACCTAAAAAAAGAAGTAGGTCGTTACTGAAATTTTTTTAACCTAACCTGGGCTCCAGTCCTTATCATATTTGATGCGAGTTGAGAGACAACCGCCACAAAGTAATGTTGAATGTTTAAACCAATAAAATTTCAGAAGATAGTTCTTTCTTCTTTCGCTTAACCATTCATTAGTATGGTATGGACCCCTGAATTTTTAAATTTTGCTGTGAAAGTAAAATAACAAAGATTATTATTTAGGAGGTTATTTTCTACATATTTTAATACTTTTGTGACTTTTTGCCCCCTGATTCTTCTAATACCTTCCCATGAATTAACAAATTCCCGGAGGTACCCCACCATACTAACGAAGGGTTAAACATATTTGAACGTTCGCAAGGATATTTAACTAGCCCGCAAACAGTTATACATATGCTGCAATGATGGAGTGGTATGCACATTCGATCTTCACCAGTGCGGTCGGTCAATTCCTGCTGTATAAACTGGAATATATATTCCACTCCGATGCGCTTTAAATGCAGCGTACTCAGTCCATTAGAAGCCATCGACTGACCACATGCTGGCTGTAAGTTAACCTTAGCGTTAGCGATGACGGCGAGGATAATAAAACATTTAAATATATGGATATGCCCATACAACGCAAAAACTTCCAGTTACTGACTTACATCAGTTTACAACCATCTATAACATCTTCAAAACTTTTATATTGTTTCTAACACTTCATAGTTTCAATACCATATTTGAGACGTGCACATTTTCATCATTTTAAGTGTTTTTTATGTGTGGTCATTAACTATTAAATGATATGCTTTGTGTTTATTGTACGCCATATTTACACGCCTGTTTCGAGAACTACTATCAAATTGATGACAACATGGTTATTTGTTTACAATTAGGAATGTTTCTTTTACCTCAGGTTGATCGAATGACAGGTGAAAATGAAAAGTTTGCTGAAAATAACAAAGCTCTTCAAGAACAAAACAATGTATTTACTGAGAACAACAATCAACTTACACTTACTGTCACTGGATTAAAACAATAAGCTGATAAATTTAAAGAAGTTTATCAGAAACTTCTAAAAGAAAATGAAAAGTTGGCGAAAATCAGAGATCAAATGCAGGAACAACTTCAGGTATTTATACATGTACTTATTATTCACTTCATATATTGTAGGGACACTTGCCTTTAACCACATGCAC
>JAULBZ010002914.1:0-17613 GCA_032360805.1 Neoturris breviconis
TCGACTAGCCCCTAACCAATTGCCAGCTACGCAAACCATAGAATAGCGATACCCAACCGGTACCCAACCGGTTATTCTATCTCCCCTCTCCATCCATTCGTCAGGAGGAAATTTCGCATATTTTGGGCATTTTCTGCCTACTCTCTGTTACCTAATTGTGGGTTCGAAAGAAATCACCACCCATTCCAAGTAATTAGGAGCCCTCCCCCCAAATGTATGATTCTTGAAGAATATACCACCCCACCCATCCCACCTCAATTATAAATCTCTCTCTCCCAAACCTCTACCTTCTCCGTTCAATCTACATGTACTTAATGTAGAAACACCCCATTTCACCCCATTCACCACCTTACTATTAGATCCCCTTCAATGAAGTAACATAGAGTAGAGATAACGGCTAGAAATAAATTACACATGATTCAAAATACCCTACCACAACAAACGGCTATCGTAAATAATAAATGCTATTAAAAAATGCAAAAATTGGAACAAATATTAGGAGCAAAGAGTGTTTTTCCTAAATATATAAAACGACTAAAAACACAGTACTTCTAGCAGGCCAAATTTCAAATATCTGCTTAGAAACACTAAGTGTTTTTCCTAAATAAATAAAATTACTAGAAAGATAGAGTGTCTCTCCTAAATGTAAAATAGGGGCTTAGAAATACAGACTATTTCTCCTAAAATAAATATAACTGCTAGAAACACAGAGTATCTCTCCTGAATGTAAAAAATATCTGCTTAGAAACAGAGAGTGTTTCTCCTGAATATATATAACTACTGGAAACACAGAGTGTCTCTCCTAAATGTGAAATAGATGCTTAGAAATACAGAGTGCTTCTCCTGAATATATATAATTACTGGAAACACAAAGTGTCTCTCCTAATTGTAAAATAGGTGCTTAGAAATACAGAGTGCTTCTCCTGAATATATATAACTACTGGAAACACAGAGTGTCTCTCCTAAATGTAAAATAGGTGCTTAGAAATACAGAGTGCTTCTCCTGAATATATATAACTACTGGAAACACAGGGTGTCTCTCCTAAATGTAAAATAGGTGCTTAGAACACAGAGTGTTTCTCCTGTATATATATATATATAACTGCTAGAAGCACAGAGTGTCTCTCCTAAATGTAAAATAGGTGCTTAAAAACACAGAGTGCTTCTTCTTAATATATATAACTACTAGGAACACTGAGTGTCTCTCCTAAATGTAAAATAGCTTCTTAGAAACATAGAGTTTTTTTCCTGAATATATCTAACCGTTAGAAACACAGAGTGCCTCTCCTAAATTTAAAGCTGCGTAGAAACACAGAGTATTTATCCTGCATAGTGCAGTAATATAACGTACCTGAAACCACCACCATCAAGATTTATTTTAAATTTCACGGATAAATATAGCAGCTGCCAACTCATCTTGCTTTAATTTCCTCTTTTAAAAAATGATTTTCATCAAACCCTTTTCAAACCATGAGGATCAAAATCTCAATCCAAACATCCAACTCCATTCCAACACCTCTGTTCCCCTGCATATACACAACCTGTACTTCCTTCTGGTCCATAGTACAATCAAGTCGAGTACCACTACACACACATTACGGGCAGACTTTGGAGTAACTAAAAACTTAAACATGTGGTTAGCTGGGAAAAGGAGGTGTTCTTATGAGAAAAAAACTGTACCGTTTTAGAAAAATTTCGTTGCAAAAAACAACTGTTCTTTAGACTAGATTCATGTTTGGCTGGGAAAAGTAGCTGTTCTTTAATGCATGTAAGAATAATCCTGAAAAGGATGCAAGCTAGAGGATAAGAACACCTATTTCACAGAACACCTCCCTGTGGCTGCTTCTGTGGGTATATTAGGAGAAGAGTAAGTAGCCTAGGTCTTTTTTAAAGATCATTTGATTGATAATTGATTGATTGATAAGTTATAGTGGAAACTGCTTTAAATTCACCTCCATCATCTTTGAATTTGATAGAGGAGTTCATAGGGTTGACAATTTTATTATTATTATTATTTAAATAGATAATCTTTCTCTGACATGCTATGCACAGGTAAAAATAGATTTACATAAATAACTTATGTGTATGTTTTTTAAAGGACGAAATGAATGACATCCCTATGATCTCCAAAATAATCCATTGAATTGTTATATACCTGCATGGGATCATCCAAACCAACAAACCTTTTTTATTGCAAAATAAGTGGTGAATACAAAGTAATCAAGTTTTTATATCCAAAGTTCGGTTCGAATTACTTTTCTCTCCTACTGGTAGGAAATCTCATGCAGATCTTGCCAATGAACTCGGCAAATGCGAAACTTTCTACACTAGCAGCTTAATCAGTATAACCATTGCATTTAGGCAATAACCTCGTGTTGCTTATGTATACGCCTTTGTCTTGTGTATATACTATATGCATATAGCTAATGCATGCATATGTATGTGTGCTACACTACTCCATAGATCAGTTATCTGTTTGGTGTTTCTTTTGAGATTTCAAGTTAGTACTTGGCCAGGAATATTATTTCATTTTTTCATATTAGAAACCTGATAATGAAGAGAACGAAGGAAGACCAGGAAGTGCTTCAGGTAAAGTTCATTCAAGTGCAAGCAGTGATAGTAGCCATATGTCATCCATAATTGAGAAACCAGAAGAAAAAGATGTCCTACCTTGTCATATTTCGCTGCAACGTATACCCAGTGTAGACTTACCTATGCGTATTGACAGTACTGATGATAGTATTGTGACAGACGATTGTTCAAATATAAGCGTACGCTCTCCATTATTTTTACCAAAGCAGAAAAATGCTGAGCAATTATCAAATTTCAGTGAAGAAAAACCTATTGAACACACCTCGCATAGTATTGAAGAACCCTCTGTCATTGTTCCATATGATTCCGATCAAGTGGACGATCTACAGGGCAGTGCGTTTCCTGTTTGTAAAGATGTTAATTTTGCTCTTGGTAAAGAACCTATAACAGCAAAGGTTGGAGATGTAACTAATAAAGCCGAATTTAGAAAATCTGTGGTCCCTGTTGCAAGAAAAAGTACTGGCCAGAAAGCATATGCACATAAAAGCACGGGTGGTAGATGCATTGTTCCGAGTCGAATGGATATAGGTATGACTATTTTTAATTTGAAAACTGTCATCTTTTCGATTTTGGTATAGGTTTGGTATGGGATTATCAGCATAGAAAAGTCAATTGTGTTGCCATTTTTTAGCGAACTAATCAAATTAGTATGAACTCTTCTATCACCCATACATATTAAGTCTCATATTAATTTTTGTTTGAAAAATGTTTGATCTATCATAATTGTCCTCAGTGCGAAAATGAGTTTCGAGATAAATAAATACTTTTGCAAACGAATCCAATATTTCATCCAATACATCCAGCAATGCATGCTGGTTGAAATGTTGGTAATACTTCATTCAATACAACCAGCAATGCATGCTGGTTGAAATGTTGGTAATATTTCATCCAATACATCCAGCAATGCATGCTGGTTGAAATGTTGGTAATATTTCATCTAATACATCCAGCAATGTATGCTGGTTGAAATGTTGGTAATATTTCATCTAATACATCCAGCAATGCATGCTAGTTGAAATGTTAGTAATATTTCATCTAATACATCCAGCAATGCATGCTGGTTGAAATGTTGGTAATATTTCATCTAATACATCCAGCAATGCATGCTGGTTGAAATGTTAGTAATATTTTCAACACATCAAAAATTATTTTTATCCAACTTTTTGTATTTTGTTTCATCCAATATTTTTTTGAGTTTGCCTCATCACACAGACTTTCTCCCAAATTATACTATATTTCTAACTTGAAGAAGATTTCAAATGTTGTTTCAATGATGGGATGCTAAACGATAACTATCCATCCGGTTACATCCAACATGATTTATTTGCAAAGGCCTTTCGATAAAATTGTACTATTGCGAAAGTCATTGACTACTATTTTATTAGAAAATGGTGTCACTCTTTTATTAAACAAGCACGTGCGAAAAGTGATCAATAAGTCAACATTCCTATAAAATAGTCGATTTCAATTGTGCTTTGCCTTAACATGAATTGATTTATGTTTGTTTAGGAACTTCAAAATATAAGTCCAGTAAAAATGACTCTCTAGATGCAAAAGAAATTGACAACAAACCATCTACACGACTGTTGTATGCAGGTGATAAACAAATGTACATTATTGATGCAAAATCATTTGGTAATGTTGGAAGATATCTTAATGTAAGTTATTTGTTAGACTATTATCCATTTTCTACCTGGGATCAATGCACAAAGCGTACTGTAGTGGAGATGGCAAGAGCTGAAAGCAGATACATATCAGTTTTCACAATTACAGATATCACATGGTTATTAATTTTGAATATAAAAATGGGAGTGATGTAGTGTGTAACTAAAACAGCTTAATTTTATCTCCGATATGTTTGCATATCTCGTGTCAAGAACAAAGCGTGATTACTTCATAATAAAACATAGTAATGGAATGAAGATTGAAGTAAAATATGGTCTCAAGGGTCAACAGGTCAACAGTTGTCTGGTTGCTGCATAGCCGACTGGTAGTTAGGAGCCCAAACTCTTTGTTAGCTCCTTAGAGATGCTGCTCCATCAACAGTCGTATAATACCGGAGTAGTTACAACAACATGGTTAGAGTTGCTGAGAACTTTGATAAGAAACCTTGCAAATAGTTGGGTTAAAAAACAGAAAAAGGTCAAGTAGAGAGGGCGATTGATCATCACGATCAGGAAAACGAATAGGAAAATCTACTAATTGAATCAATGATAAAGAGAAATTATAAATATCAGTTTCAAACGAGTTGGTTCTATTAGAATGTGTCAGCCAATCAGAATGACGAACGTTGAAGTCACCAAAGACGAAAACAAAAAATAATGCCTTCTTTTGGACATTTAATAGAAAATCTCATTAACTATGACAAAAATAAGCAAAAACCTATTCGGTGTTACAAATTCGGATGTCGAGGGTGGAAAAATATCTTTCAATCTCCTTGATGACAATGAAGAGGACACATTATGTAAAATATGTATCGTTTATATATCAATAAAGTTAATAAACGGCCGCCCCTTTAGATACTAGAAGATTTATTCAAGGGTATATGAATATATCCAAGATGACCATCTTGTGCTTTTGCCCCATTGCCGTGTGGTTGGTGACGTCATAGATTTACAACAAGAAATCACAAACGTAAAAAAAATACTTTTGTATAATTTGTGCTCTGTGAACAACGTGTGCCTGCTGGCTCCATTTCAAGATAGTAGATTGTAATTTATTTTTCTTTATAGCATAGCTGTTCACCTAATCTGTTTGTTCAAAATGTAATGGTCGATACTCACGATCTACGATTTCCATGGGTAGCTTTTTTTGCACAACAGTAAGTTTAAATATTCTTTCTTCGTTCATCTTATGGAATAACGCCATAGTATGTATATATACAAATATTGCTAGATGAAATTAGAATTAATTGCTTGAAAAGGAGTCAATTAATTTTCAGTCGATGACGAAACTCTAGAAATTACGCTGGAGAAAGACCTTGACATCTGTAGGTGTCTTTTAAAAAAGTATGATGCTAATTTCATTTAAATAATGTAATAATTAAGCCCCAATTTCCAATAAGCCTTCCCCCCCCCCCCCCCCCAAAAAAAAAAAAAAGAAGAAGAAGAAAAAAAAGTGTTTTAAAAAATTAGCCACCGCGGGCTTATTCACGTTATATACCTATAAACACCGTAAACACTGAATAAATAATGATATTTTTCGGTTTCGGTATATCTCTAATAATGTGAAATGGGGTATTTCTATATTATATACGATGTATTGGGGAGGGCGGATTATAACATTTTTTTATTTTTCTGCCTTTACTCTGTTTTATATTCCCTTTCGTATACCTGAAGTTCAAAAAATCTTAAGTACAAAAAAATAAAATTGGAAAGATTAAAAATCAAGTTTCATTACAGTAGCAGTTTTGGAGATACGACCCGCAGGTACAAATGGGCTTCTCCCCCAGACTTACAATACAAAGGTCAAAAAAATCTACCAATTTACTGTATTTAGAAGTAACTGTTCATCATTTTTAGAAACATTCCAGCGTACACGGAGTTAACTTGGGATTACAATTATGAATTAGGTAGCGTTCCTGGTAAAATCCTTATTTGCAAATGTGGTGCGAAACAATGTAAAGGGCGCCTGCTGTAAACAAGCAATCCACAAACATCATGTGGATGGATTGTAAGTTGTTGCTGCTTATGGAAATCTTTTTAGGAATACGATTATTTTATTATTCGTTTCATTTGGTAATACAGTCTTATATTTATTTATGATCGTAAAAGCACTTTATGTGTAAAGGCGGATTTCCACTAGGCGAATTCGTGCGCACCGATTCTAACCGGTGACGTCGATTTCAACCAATGTGATGGCTTCATGTAGAATTCATGCTAACGAATTCGCATAGTGGAAATCCGCCTTAAGGATTTTCAGAAAGAAACCCATGAATTTTAATCTTTAGTGATCAACCTATAAAACCGGTATAAACTTATGTTTGGTATTTTATAAATATACATTCTTTCCCTACAAAAAGTATACATTTTCTGAAATGCACTACACAACTAGCGTAGTCGCAGGTTAGTGACCTTAGCGTTATCTATTTTTTCCCGAAACCTATGTCGTCTTTTACCTAAAATTAAATATAACTATAACTCGAATAATGGATATTTTGTGAAAAGTTCTCTCAAAAAAACTCGTTTTGGTCGCGTTATACCGTTTAAGCGTCAATTCAACTGTGGTTTTACAAGAATATATGTGTTTTTTTCCTGAGAGATGATTGGTTTAATTGAACGTCAATCCGAAAAATGGTTGCTGAGGGCACTTGGAGCTCGCCAAATGTAGGAAAGCGTTAAAAAAACTCGCAATTTTAAATACAATTTTAGTTAGTTGAATTACAATACGAATATTCCAGTTGAGTAGAGTTTTTAATTACGCTGATGGCATTGAAACTGCATATTTTATTGCAATTAATTATATGCATACACATTCAAAGCTGAAGTTCATTTGCGCATACGTAATCATTTAATGAGAATGTGCTATACATTTCGTATCAGTTCCTTTTACATGACAATTTCATACCGGTATAAAACTGATTATAAAGATTAGACCAGAGACCGGTTTCAAATGATAGCTACAAACTCATTCCGGTCTCCGTATTAAAACGTTACATTGATACAATCAGCATCTTCAGTTTAATACGCATTTTAAAATACTTGTTTTGTGAAAGTATCCGCTCGATTTTAAATTTAGGGTAAAGGCCTCTTTACGAGACTACATTTTAAAACTACGAACTTTAGTCAAATTAGCAATTTACGAGGATTTTTAAATATATTTTATGGTTATGGATTTATAAGAATTAAAAGGAGCAGTATTGACATCATCATCATTTCAGACTGGTCATTATTGAACCTGACCCCCTATATTGGGTAAATTGTATTTGAGAATTGTCGGTAAATTGTGAGTCGGTATATTCTTGAAAAATCATACACTGGGGGTCCTATTTAAGTGAAATGGGTTTCATATTAACAACAAGCTCTAAGGCCGATTTCTATTAGGGAATCTTGGTCGTTTTTTAACTGAGCATGCGCATTGTTTAAAAAGAAATGCGCATACTCAGTTAAAAGTCGTTTGGTTATAACGCGCGATAAATATCGCCTAATGAAAATCAGTCTTTACACTTACAAACTAAAAACATGCGTTTTCTTCACAATTTCTTTTAGTTTTTTTATTACTTGAAACTAAAGAAATGTTTTTAAAATATTAAAATTCTATGTTTACTTTCTGAAAATTCTTATTTATTTATTTATAATTTTCTAGTTTTTCCATGTATAGCTACTGTTGCTAATTTTGATGAATGCAAATGTAATAACTAAGAAATGTGTCTGCGGAGTCCATTAGTGCTATGATTGGTTACTTCGGTAGAGTTTCACCAATACTCTTATTTGAAATGTTACTTATGTGCTAATTAATGCCGGTTCGTGTATGAAAAGCTTGCGACTAAGGAAAGTGTTCATTCATAACGTAACGAATCATGTGAATTTATTACCTGGTTCTTACGACCATAGATATGTTACGACCATAGATTTTGCTGTTTATTCGAAAATCAAATTCTTGTGATAGAACCAAATGATTTTGTTACCGTGAAAGGTAATTGTCTATCGTCGGCTACCAGTTTACCATGTTTTTTTATCCGCAAGCCGTTGTTTATAAGAACGTACCTGATTGTTATAAGCCTTGATGTTCTTAACCATACTACCTTTTTAAGACATCTCTTCTTGACCAGTACCAAGACGACGAGTTTGTTAGTTGACACGTTAAATAGGATGTATGAAAATAGCTGCTTTGTTGGAGATATTGTTATTTTAATAAAAAGTGGTGGGTAGTTCAACAGGTTAAATTTGATGTTACGGAAATGGTATTTCTGTTATGTGAATAATGAAAAAATGGCCTTGTTGACTCAACATCTTAGAATTTTTCTTAAGCATTTTTAAGTCTTATGTTCTTCTATAAAAAAAACGTGTATGGTCAAAGATTTATGTGAACCTAAATTTCCTCTGCAACGAATTGTTGTAGTCTTAATGTATGTGAACTGAAATTAAGAAGTTGTCGTGGTCGTAAGAACTTTCGTAAAATCTTAACCGAAAAGAATGCGTGTATGTGAACCGACCTTTAACTTTCCTACCCCGAGCCTGCGGTTTATAAATTAATTGGACATAGGGGATTTCAATATTATTGTTGATTTATTAGAAAAATTTTACTAATGTATTTTATGCGGCGCAGAGGTCGAATATATGCGGAGTGTCATCTTTCAATTTAATAGTTTGTTAATCGCGGCAAACCAATTAGTTTTAAAATAGACACGACTCGTATTTCGAGCCCAGGTTTGTTTTATTGACTTTTGTATATATTAGTGTATTAATCAAAATACAGCCTCCTTCAACTAGACAGTATTGATGTAGTTCCTTTTCAGTGTAGCCGAGTATACTTAACTCTTGTGGATGCTCTGTTGATAACAGAAGAAGGTTGGTGCTAAGGATTTGATCGTTACCATAACATATTCGTACTATTCGGAGACCTATCGCGAATATGTGATAAAATATAAATTTTTTTCTACATTTTGCTTGGTTGAGTCAGTTTTGTAAGAACAACTCTGGCGTCTGCGTCATTGATTACCTTAAGGGAAGTAATTTTCGCGGAAAGTAATTTTCGCGAATTCGCGAAAATTTCTTTTCGCGAAACGTCCAAAGGTCAGCCATTCGCGAAAATTTCTTCTCGCGAAAAAAATTCTAAAACTGCTAGATTCGAACATTCGAACGTTTTTAGATCGTATTATTGACCCTAACTGGTTAGAAATTCGGGTATTGAAAGGGGATAAATGAATGCAAGAAGAATATTTAATCATCCTCCTCATCAATTGTAATTACACTGTTATTTTCGGGGGGTTTTCTATTGTTTACTGACTTTTTACTTCCGTCGTCTATAGACTTCCAGCGGAACGCCTTCGACCAATTTGAAGAAGAGGTCAACGAGGGTGATTTATTAGCGCAAAATGTATGACTACAATCATAAGATATTCAGATGTCCATGCAATGCCAATGTTTCCTTTATTTCTAAAAGTTGAATCCTTCTCATTCGCGAAATTAATTCCTGCGAAAAATCTCTAAACACCTGATTCGCGAAAATTTCTTCTCGCGAATTGAGAAAAAAAATCTGAAAATAAAATTCGCGAAAATTACTTTCCGCGAAAATTACTTCCCTTAAAGTAATCGAATATCATCATATAAAAAAAATGTAATGCTGATGACGATGATGATGAACTGGAAGAAGATGAAGAGGAATGTCGAAAAAGTTAAAAGTTAAAAAAAAGAAAATATGTTTATCATACGTCATTACGCTGAGAAAAACAAAATATAATATCCACTTGCCGCTGAAACTGTACTCGAATCAACTTATATGGATGATAGTATGGACTCAGTCACAGACGATAAAATGGCTAAAGAATTGTACACTCAGTTATCCAAATTATGGCAAAGCTGTGGTATGCATGTACGTAAGTGGCTGTCAAACTCTACAGATGTGCTTAAATCTGTTCCATCTGCTGATCGAGCTAAGAAAATAAATATTCATGAAGATAAGCTTCCACCTACTAAAGCACTTGGTTTACTTTGGGTTGCCGAAGATGATGTTCTTACATTCAATCATATTGAGCCAGTTACATTTACGAAAAGAAATTGTGTTAAAGAAGTTAGCTTCAGTGTTTGATCTGTTGGGATTTCTCGCACCTTTCCTCGTTGCAGCTAAGATATTGGTGCAATCGACTTGGGAAGCAGCTGGTTTAGACTGGGATGAAGAAATTAATGGTGTTCTAGCAGGGAAGTTTCAAGATTGGTTGGATGACTTGAAGCATATAGATAAACTGAAAGTACCAAGATGTATTCGACTTGAAAAACAAGAAAAATAAAATAGCATTAAAGGGTTAACTCACCTTGTTGCAGCAAAGACCAGAGTATCCCCATTTCATTGTCAATTTTTATAAGCGTGCGGTTAGGCACGTTGGTTTTATTGCATCATGGATTGCATGTATTTTCAGGCAGCGCAGTTTTATATAAATCTTTTGAATTACGTATTAATTTATTTCTAGTCCAGTTTTATGTTTCACATAGAGCACGACTAGAAATAAATTAAGGCCTTTGTTAATTTAACAGTCTTCTGTCATATGACTGAAACTTTGTAACATAATGACATGGCTTAGGTCTTCATTACCTTCATTAACTCAACTGTCCGTCGAGAATTGGCAGTATTCAACAAAAATGAATATGTACAGAAGTGTGTTAGGTCAATGAGTTTGCAATGGATTGGTTTCTTTGGAAGGAAGAAACCAATCCATTGCACGATCATTGACTCAGTACTCTCCTCTGTAGATTTTATTTTTGAAACGGTTCCTCACATTTACTGAGATTGGAGACATCTAATAAAGTGAGTGACATGATAAAAATATTCGATTTTATTATAAGTAGAAATCTTTCAGCCGCTTCTAGTTAACGAATAATATATAATTCTATTAATTCAAATAATACAATAAAAACAAACTTTCACATTGACAGATAAAAAATATTTAAGACAATACAAATAACTATGCAAAGAAATATAGACCTATTCACAAATACGTGAAAACGAGGTGTTGGCTGTTCAAAGTAAAACGTGTTACAATACAACTGCATAAAAAGGGAGTTATTGCATTGCAGCAAAGTTTAACTTTGAACAGCCAATGCCTCGTTTTTATGTATTTGTGAATAGGTCTAATATATATATTTTGATTCTTTAATAAATTTTCATCTTAATTTCTTTAAAGAATAATAATAATAATTAATACCCGTGGGAGAAACTTGTTCGATGTCCGCAGTAACTACATTAGAAGTAAGTAGTCTGTCTTTTATTTAAAGTGTATCTAAAGTATAAAACAAGGAAGTGCAACAATTGAAATTGACAAAATCTTACTATAAGTACCTACCTACCAAAATCTAGAACTCATGGTTCTTACTGGTTTATTAGATAAGTTGTACCTGCGATTGTAATGTAATGGCTGGTCCTTGCCTGTGCCTGTTTTTCTCTACTAGCTCGGACTCACGGTCTTTAAAATTTTGCTTGCGAACATAGTGGTACAAACACGCCAAGCCAATTCGATTGATTCGCCAAATTGTTGAAACAAGTTCTTGCGTGTCACATTATAAACATTAAAAAATATATTTTTTTTTATAAATTTAACGGACTATTTTAAAGTATCAAAAAACTACCTTTTTCTTCGTATTTTTTTATTTTTTTATTGTTTTTTCTATTTATTGTTGGTCACCCAAAGCAAGGCCACAAGGCCACTGGATTGCAGAGGGTTACTAAAGAAGAAAATAGAAAAGAGATTTAAAAGAAATAGAAATATGGAACTAGAAATTTGGCATAAAAAACTTGGTATAAAAAGAAATAGAAATATAGAACTAGAAATTTGGTATAAAAATTTGAGGGTATTCTAGTCAATAGTTAAGATGATAGAACGTTTTCCAGAAAATCAAATCAAAAGTATGGTAATGAAAGTATCCCACCAAACCGAGTTAAAGTATAACTAAGCAAATATGATTTAGATACACACATTATGCATCATAATATTATGTAATATACTAAATAACAATGGAGAATAACCTAATATAGCAAAATGCTATATGGTAATGCTTTAAATATTTTAAAAAAATCTCGTCCTTTTAAATAAGATTAAGACTTGTATACTGTATATCCTAGCTACATATGAGGCAGGGTATGAGGCAGGGTATGTGTACGTATATAGGCTATATGTGTATGCGGACTTTGAACAAGTTTTTTTTTCCCACCGGGAAGTGGATTAATCTTCGTGAAGACTTATTTTCGCGAGGTCATTTTTTCCGCATTTTGCGAGGACTAACTTTTCGCAAATGTTGAGATGTTTTAGGAGTACTTATTTTCGTGAATGGGTGACGTATTAACTATTATTAACATTAGCTACGTAAATGAATTATTTGGACACAAATTAAAAAACATCATAAAAAAAATATAATTTTTAATTCCGCGAATGGGACGTTTACAAAACTTCCGCGAGCAGTGAAAAATTGCTTGTGTTATAACACTGCTTGAAAATGTATATAATGCACGGAAAACATCGCAGATAATTTTTCAACAAATTTTACTCCATTTATTGCTTTTATGTTTTAATTTACTTCAATGGCGAAATATTTATTTTAAGAAAGAGTATTCCCGTTGTTCTAGATTTGTTCAAATCTTGTTCCAAGTCCGCAGCAAAACGACGTTGTTCTAGTGTCTTTACTGCTGACTTGAGTGTCTCTACTGCAGACTTTGAACAAGTTTATTACCCACTGGACTATGTGACCAAGTTTGCAAAAAATGGAACAACATAGAAAGTAAACAAGATTGCAATGGATTGGTTTCTTCGGTACGAAAAACAAATCCATTACAAGGTCATTGACTCTCGTACTGTTCTCTGTAAATTATATTTTTGCGGAGATGCTTCCTTAGAAACAATAAAAAGAAAGAAAGAAATCGAAGAAACCTTTGGTAAATACAAAATAGAAGGTTAAATTTAAATTCTAAAATCATCTGACAAATACCAGAGAATTGCAGTGAAACGTTCTGAAGCAGATAATGGGAACACTGTGATGAAAAATTATACGGAGCGGACATTTCCAAAGCACTCTCCAGTGCTTTGGAAATGTCCGCTCTGTATAATGTTTCATCACAGTGTTCCAATTATCAGCTTTAGAACGTTTCACTGCAATTCTCTGGTATTTTAATTTTTTGCATAAATAGTTTATAGATTTTTTAATGACATCGTGTCTTCACTTTACCTTCTCTTTTCCGCTGATACTACATAGAATTATTGCATGACATTGTGTTTTATAAGGAAATAACCGTCACAAAAATAAAATTTACATCGGTGAGTATTGAATCAATGATCATTCCGCAGAACCCAATCCATTGCAAGCTCATTGAAATATCACCCATCTATGCAGTTTCAATTTTGTTGAACATTTATAGAGAAGTGTACTGAGTCAACGATCTGGCAATGGATTGGTTTCTTTGTACCGAATAAACCAATCCATTGCAAGCTCATTGACCTAACAACACCCTCCTGTGTGGATTCATTTTTGCTGAATTTGGTCAAATATTATTTTTGATATGAAATGTTGAGGTGGTCCCTAGCTATAATTTCTAATATATCCCAGAGGGCTTGTCCATAGTAAAGTTGCTAGGACAATGTTGTCAACGTTGTTCTAGCGTCTTTACTGCGGACTTTGAACAAGTTTTTACCCTCTGGGATAACTAACTAAGGTATTACAAAGACGATTTTCGTACACATTGTTCAATAAAATTATTTTCCAACAAACTTTCTATTTCTTCTTTGGTAAAACCTTCTTCAGTCAACACTTCCACAGTATGCTCACCAAGCTCTGGATCTTTACGGTATTCTGATATTCCAGGTGTACGAAATAATTTAGGCTGAGGACATGGCTCAAAACCATCTTTGTGATTTTTCATGAAAGTTTTGTTTTCTATATTATGCGGATGTAAGGGTGCTTCATTTAAATCTAGAATCGGTGTCACACATGCATCTGTATCTTGAAATATATTAGTCCATTCTTCTTGCGTTTTGGTGAGAAACCTTTCAGCAACTATTTTTTTTGCGTGAGGCCATTGCGGTATATTGAATTGGTTACTTAATTCATCTTTCAACTGCATTCCTATAAACAGAAAAAATATTTATATATATATATATAATATACAGTGTTTAAAATAAGAGTAAATAATTACTGTAGAGGAGGAATTTTTGAGCATAGGTTCAAGCTTTGTAGCCTAAAGCTACGCTCAAAAATCACTCTTCTACAGTGCTTATTTGCTCTATCTCAAACACTGATATATTTTTTGGCATCTGCAAACATTAAGGTTGATTTCCATTGGCTGTGACAGCCAAAAGAAAACATTCCATTGGTTGAAACTGACGTGACAATGTGTGACGTCAATTTCTACCAACGGAATGCCTTCTTTTGACTTTTTGGAAGTCGACCTTTAGTGCTTGGAAATAAGTGCAAATAATAGCAGTCCCAGTGAGCAAAAACTTGTTCAAAGTCAGCAGTAAAAACACTAGAACAACGTCGTTCTGCTGCGGACTTTGAACAAGATTTGAACAAATCTGAAGTAACCCAGCCGGCAAAAACATGTTCAAAGTCAGCAAAATAACGTTAGAACAACGTTCCCAGTATCTGTAGAGATGTAAGTCTTAAATGGATTGATTTTGCATACCCTCAAATGCATCTTCATGACTCACAATCATATTATCCTTAGTTTTACATACTTATTTTGACTCTTGATCTATAAGATTTATCAGTTAGCCTCAATCATGCTTGACATGTCCTGAAAAGAACGTTGACGTCCTTCAATCATTGAGAATTAACATCAGCAAAAATAAGTAACATTCATGCTTATATTTATATTTGTATTTATATATAAAGCAATATAAGGTAACACGACTGACTAAAGTTCTATAGTATAAGGTAAAAGAGTAGTAAAGAGGTGATTATTATGTTAAGGGGTAAACTATATTACTATATTAAATATATTATATATTATTACACTATATTAAACTATATTATGGGGCAAAGAGGCAGTAGTGGCTCAGTGGTAAAGCAGTGGTGCTTATGATCCGGAGGCTCCCGGTTCGATACCATGCTCGGGAAGGAGGGGGGAGAAGGGTCATGTTTCAAGGTAAGGTATATTGAGGGTTGTATCCCCTATCAGGAGAATGATTAAAGGGCAGTATGGAAAGTTGATCTTAAATTGTTTATAATTATCTGAAATATCACTTTGTAAATTTTTTTCTTTGTAATATTACTTGATTCAGCTGATTATTGACATGGAAGATCAAACAGGGAAAATATGCAGAAAAATGGAAAATATGCAGAAAAATGCATATAAAAGAAAGAATGATTTAGTTATTGGACATTGTATCGAATTCTTTGAAATTCTGTTTCTTCTTCGATGCAAGATGTATGTTGTCTCAAGGACAGCTTTGCTAAGAATTAACGTTTGGAATGCTTCATGCTGTGTTAAATACACTTAATATTTTTGAGCTTGGAGCTCAGTAACTTTTCATACTCCTTGCAGCATTTACATTCATTTATCATATGTAATATAATGTGATGTCTTTTGCATCCACACCAGTACAGATTCTCCATTCTATTTGAATCAACTTCATCATCAGAGTTATCAGACGAGACTTGCACGGCTAGAGCTTTTTTCAGCTTAGAGTCTGTGTATTCTGGTTCGTTAGTGTAGCCTAGTGTTGACGGTTCGAAGGTATCGTTAAAATAACTTAAACAATATAATAGACTCACTGCTTTTACCAGACGTGTTTCAATTATCAACAGCTAGCAAAATGATATCACAAGAATATGTTTTAAATATTTGTTCTTAAGAAACCGTTGATGCGTAATGGCAATAAACGTGGACAAGAACAGGGCAATTAAAGCCCCTTTTTAAGGCTATATTAAGCTATATTTAGTTCTCCTTTAAGATCAGGAAAGGGTAAAAAGGTACCCCCTCTCCTAGGAGTGTCCTCGGTCTTGAGGGAGGGGAACGATTAAAAAAAGAGTTCTAAAAAATAGATTAGAAATAAATACAGATTTGTTTTGAGATTTGATCATGTTACCTTCAATGAATTGCTGGTAAAATTGTGATTCAATTGCACCGACAGCCATATATCTTCCATCTTTCGTTTCATATGTTTCATAAAATGGTGCACCACTATCCAGAACATTTTCTCCTTTCTCGCCAAACCAAATACCAAGATCTTGTGATCGTTGAAGAAACGATGAAACATATGATGTTCCTCCAGTCTGGCATGATAAGAATCAACAATGTGAATTTTAAAAACATAGGCATATACCATGATGTAAAGTTTCAGATATTGACAAGCAGTTCCAGCATACAAACTTTTAAAGCCTGTTTAAAATCAGCAAAATAACGTTAGAGCAACGCCGGCTGGGTTTAGTATCTTTTAAGATTCATAGAAGATATTTTTAAAATTTAGCATTAGAAACTATTATCTAGGTCCAAAATGGAACATTGCAACACAACAACCTACAAAGCCTAAAGCTACCCTCCGCAGCGGCTGTTACGCACTAAATAAAAACAAATCATCTTTATATACAAGCCTCAAAATAACTGTCAAACATCACCTGTGGAAGAGTGTTTTTTGAATACAGTTTTCAGCTCACAGTTATTTTGAAACTTGTATACTACAATTTAAGAGATGACTTACAATAGATGACTCAATTACTTGACCTTTCCCAGAAATGTTTCTTTCAAATAAAGCAAGTAGAATGCCAACAACTGCAACCATACTACCACCAGCAAAATCACCAAGAAGGTTGATGGGTGATAAGGGATTTTCACCTACATTTACATGTATATAATATGTTGATCAACAATACAGCAGTTAATGTTATGCAATGTTATAAGGTTTCAAAGAAAATGCTACAAGATTTCAAAGTAGACTAATACTTATAACTTTTGGACTAAATATTTGGAAAGAAGAGAGATGAAGCTTTTATAACTGCAAGAGGCCATCACAATCAGCCAAATCAACACACTTTAATTGCTCAATGTGAGAGTACTACACATTAGATTTTCAACTACTAAATCTGTGTAGAACCAACGTTTTGAATATAGCTAAAACATGATCATGCATTTGCTCAATAATCAATCCTCTAAAATGATTATTAGATTTCTAAGGAAGTAAGAAACAATTTCATTTTCATTCATCTGTCATTCTACCCTTACACTATTGGATCGATATTATTAATGACAGTTTTTAATCAAAATAAAAGGTACAAAATGCTGTTTGAACATATGTTAATATAAGTCTCCAAAATTCGTTACTAAAAGCAGATATCTTAGCAGCTTTAAAAAAGTAAAATTCAATAATTTTGAGAAAAATTA
>JAULBZ010002915.1:0-17603 GCA_032360805.1 Neoturris breviconis
CAATGAGCTTGCAATTGATTGGTTTCTTCGGGACGAAGAAACCAATCATTTGCAAGATCATTGATTCAGCACTCTTCTCCTAGTAACGAATTTTGGAGATGGTCCCTAATGGAGATGTTTAATAAAGAGAAACGAGTGGAAGTTCAACTATAGGTTTGACTGGGACAAATCTATAATTGCTTTTGAACAAAATTGTACTATTTGAAAGATTACGCAAACTATACACTCTATGTCTGACGAGAACCATATAATAGTTTCCGCATGGTCTATCGGAAATATGGATACCAGTTTTAGATAAAATCAAAAGTCATTGCAGGAATTGACGAAATAACAATTATGCAATATTTACGTGCACTATCCAACCGTGTATAATGTCTGTTTTCTAGGTCGAAAAATCGCTTCCAAGTTATTTATCCGCATTTGATCTTGTACTAACAAATGATGCGACTATGGACAGAATTAATTTGTTCCTACAAAAGTTAGCCTTGAACTAAAATTATTATTATGCGGTAGAGTGCATAGCACTATTTATTCACTAATATTTCTAGTCTAATGTTTATCCTAGTTATCGCACTATATTATGTTATGCGATAGTGAGAAAAATCTCTTTTCGGGTTATATTAGCTGATTTATTAACATGTGACATACTTAACCCTTCGTTGACATACTTAACCCTTCGTTAGTATGGTGGTGTACCTCCAGAAATTTTATATTATTCTGACAAAGGCTTCCTAATAGGCAAGCACAGGCTTTAGTTTCCATTGAACAGCTTGTAAGGGAGGGATCAAGTCACAAGATAACATCACCTGTGGAGAATTTTTTTTTCTATACTAAAAAAACACTCTTTCACAGGTGATGTCTGACCGTTATCTTGAGGCTTGGGGGATTATGTAAATCCCACCAACCACTTACTGACAACCGATTGACAATCGAACGACAACTGACCGACAACAGACCAACAATAAGCCCAAATACCGTGTTTATAAACATATTTTTAGTCTGTATATCGATATCATAATCCAAGACTAATAAATAGCATTGGTTGGAATGTCTTGCTCTTATTCGTTCATTGTAAACTAATTAGATTGGAAATCAAGTTATGTATTTGAAAGACTCAAGCTCTCTTTTCTTCTGCAAGAAAAAATGAGATCGGTTGTTTGAATATATTAGTTATTACTCACCTGAGTCTAAGAAGACTTCAAACTATGTTATTTTAATCAAGTCTTGAGTTAAGATATGAACTTAGAATACTATTGTACTAGGGCTCTGTTAGATTCATTCTGTGTATATCCTGTTCAAACTAAATACAAAAAGTGTTGGATTTTTGGATTCTGAAACAAAACCGTACTTTTTAAATGTTTATTTCACTCAACTAAAAAAGAATAAATATTTTTAATCCTCTTTATATTGTTTTCCTCACAACTTGTCTTCTGTATGGATTTATGCAAAGTGTCTTATAAACTGCAAAGTTTTTTTTACATAAAAAATTATGAAATCAAATTTTTGAGATTCCCTGAAAATAAAAACTGAGTTACCAGTCTTATGTATACAAACCTACACACGGAAGTTGCTTTACTGCGGCAAGTTATTTGCATATAAGCAGTTTACGGTATGGTTGGTAGAATTACATAAACCGTTTAAATAGGCATCTGTGATACCTCTTGGAAATCGTCACTAGGATATATAATTTATTTATTTTGATTTAGCTACACTATTTTATTGTGGCTGATTTGTTCAATTTACAGCCTGTTTCATCTCAAACATGTAGCCACACGTTTCAAACATGCGGCCGCACATGGTGTTTTATCCCCTGTTTACCACATGTTTGAGGAACAAACTTGTGGCCGCATGTTTAAAACATTTCTGGTCAGTGGAGTAATCCAATACAAACATGCTAACTAAGCATTCAACTGAATCTGGTCTGTATTTTTTCATTTACAGACTGTAAAATACGTGGCCGCATGTTAACACTCACATTTTTTAAAAACAGTTTGCAAAAATGCGGCTGCACATTTAAAATATGTGGCTGCATGCTTGAAACATGTGGCTGCATATTTGGAAGAAAGTCTTTGTGCAGTCGCACATTTGTATGCGGAAAATGTTTAAATGCTGTCACGCGTTATGATGTGCATGTTTAAAATGGGCAGCCGTATGTTTGTGACAAAATAGGCTGTAAATCGACCAAATCAGCCACAGTTCTATTTATATGATATATATTTTAAAATGAATACTTTTGCTACATGTTTTACGTTTTTGTTAATAAAACCAATGTATTATTGCAGGCCTCTGAATTCACACCGGCATTCTCCTGTGGAGGAGCTTCTTTGGAGACTAATTTGCAGCCTGTTCCTCCATAGGGGAATGCTGTTGTGAATTAAAAAGGCCTGTTATTAGAAGGGAATAATAATCCAATTCTAGTATATTATTGACATTGTATTTCTTATTGTTCTTATAATTCACCTTTGTTTCCATTTTTACAGTATCTTTATACCGCTCATAGGTTGGCAAAAACATAATTTATTTGAGAGAACTGGAGGTCAGGTAGCTGTAGAGTCCACAACAATGTCCCATGCAATGCTAGCATTATGTGTATTTTGTAATTTACAAAATGGGAGATATGTAAACTACAGTAAAATATTGGCTGCCGAATTTAATACAGGATGAGTTTACCAAAACTGTTTTTTGCTCTTTTTTCTTCAGCAACCAATGGGATAAAATTAGTACACAAGTGAAAATTGGTACGAATAAGGTATTACTTTATATTTTTGGAGTTTTTATTACAGAAAATAAAGTTACAATAATGACACCAAAGATTTCCATAAGCACTATAGGTACTGCAATTGTTACTTCAGTAGCTGCTGGTGCTACTCTTTATTACTTGTATATGAGAAATGTAAGAAAAACTTTGGTGGAAAATGTTGTAGATGAACTGGTAAGTATTTGTGATTTTCTTTGATTATAAAATTATTACCTTTGTAAAGAATAAGAGACCATCTCAAAATTTTGCTCTAAAACCAACTTTTTTGGTTAGGTTAAATCAACTAAAATTGACAAAATTCAACAAAAATGAGCCTGTGCAGAAGTGTGTTAGGTCAATGAGCTTGCAATAAATCCATTGCAAGATCATTGACTCAGTTCTCTCTTCTGCCCGTTTTATTTTAAATTTAGCATTTAAAGTTGAGAAAGCCAAAATAGATTTTGGCCTATATACGAATCAGACAAAGAACATTTCGTATCAAGAAGGAAGAAAAAGGCATATAATAGTGGTCAGAAAACAGAGTGATGTGTTGACAGACTATTATAGATTATGATTTATGATTATTGAATTATTTGAAACTTTGGTCGGTAAATATAACAATGGATTATTATAATTTTTATATAAATGTAAGATGTATGGCAGCCTTTACATGGACCCTTAAATGAGTTTCACCAAAAACGATCTTGCATTTGATTGGTTCCTTCGTTTAAAGTGAAACTCATTCAAGGGTTCATGTAAAGGCTGCCCAAATGGTGAATCACTGACTTTTCCTTAACGATATAGCAATGAAATGTTGTAAGTAGTGAATACGTTATTGGTAAAGTTGATGCAAATGAAGTAACCATCCACTGCAGATAAATGATGGAATGTGGTTGAGCATTATATTGAAGTATAGGCTTCTGTATTGTGCACTTACATATTGTGTTGCATTATAGATATCATTATTGGATGATGATGAATGCCATATTACAGACGTTGCTGTACTGCGAGGAAAAATAAAAAGATTTGTTGAAGATGGAGTAAAAAAGTTACAAGTTAGTTTTATACTTGTTTACCACTCTCCTTTGCAGGATCTGCGGTGGAGTGCCAAAAAATAAAAAATAAACAAAATTTGCTCTTTTTTGACTTTTCGCCTTTCCCCGCGCCGGCCTCTGCGTAGGAGAGTGCTTGTTTACAACTTTGTTTGAACTGCTTTCAATGTATATAATTTTTCAAAATCAAAATGGATTTAGATATGCCTTATAGAGTACTTAATATCTCGCCTATGAAGCAAGAAGCCTGGATATAATTGCCGGACATCACCAGTGGAGGAGTGTTTTTTACTCAAAAACTCCACAGGTGATGTCCAGCAGTTTATAATCAGGCTTGTGAAGGAGATAGACTTCCAGTGGTTGAAATGAAAGCGTCCCAGCCAGCAAAAGGTTTTTGCTGGCTTGGATAATGTGATTTTTGAACATAGCTTCTGAAGCTATGCTCAAAAATCAATCCTCCGCAGGGATTACTCTGAAGTTCAACCCCTTTATTTAAAAGAATTGAATTTGTTGCACTGATAACTGCTTGTTTGCAACGTACAATAAACTTTGTTCAAGCAGTAATTTAACCATTTGACAATTGGCGTTTGTCCTCAGCGTTTCTTGCATTTTTTTCTCGGAATCCAAGTGCTGAGAAGTACTAGTTTAACCTTTTTAACACTTCGTTAGTGTGGTGGGGTACCCCCAGAAATTTGTTAATTCATGGGAAGGTATTAGAAGATTCAGAGAGCAAAAAGTCACAAAAGTATGATGCAGATTTTTAAAATATGTAAGAAAATAACCTCCTGTAAAATAAAATTTTGTTTTGTTACTCTCACGGCAACATTTAAAAATTCAGGGGGTCCACACCATACTAATTAAGTGTTAATAATTACATGGTAAATCATTATTTCCAGATAGTTACAGACTTTGACCAAACCTTGACAAAAGCATTTGTATATGGACAGGCTGGTCATTCTAGTTTTGGTATGTATAATATTCCATGTAAATATATCCTCAAATATTGTATGGCCCACGTAGCAGGGCTCGAAATAACAGCCGGTCATCACTGTGGAATATAGATTTTTCAGAATACTTTCAGTCAAGTTGGCTGAAAATATTCTAAAAAATCTCCCCTCCACAGTTATTTCGAGCCCTGATGTAGGGTAGTACTATAATACTAATATGTTAAAACTGTAAAGCTGGTATCGATAATAATTAAATTCTCGAAATAAGAGCAAATAATCAATGTGGAGGAGAGGTTTTTCAGCATAGTTTCTCAAGTTACAAAGCCTGAAGCTTCACTCGAATATCCCACCTCCACGGTGATTATTCAGTTTATTTCCACCACTGCTACTACTAATTTTTGTTCAGGCGTTGTAGAGGATTCATCATATGTACCGGATTCTGTTGTTCAAGAGGTACTCTTTAAGCCGGAATATAACTTCCGGGCATCTGTGGATGAGTGTTTTTTGAGTATAGTATTCAGCTTTTAAACTGAACACTATATACTCAAAAAACACTCCTCTACAGGTGATGTCCAGCAGTTCTACTCAGGCTTGCAAGGAACGATTTAGTATCTGTAAAGAAGGGCGATTATTGATTCCTTTCCGTATTTACTAGTTATACTATAGCACTATGGCTACACTTGCAGCCCATGTAAACCGAGCCTTATTTATTGAGTAATGCAAACCGGGCTGTATTTACGGCGGCACTCACTGTGTCACTATTCCCGAATGCCTGCGAAAGACTATGTCATAGTCTACATAATGGTATATAGGTACAGGAATTGTAAAATAAATGGTTTTCTGGCATTCCCAAGTTTAAGGAACATGTTGCTAACGTATGAACCATAAATTACTTTTGGCAACACATGGTTTTAATGGGAAACCAGGAGTTGTATCCAAGAAAACACGTGTACTTAGTCACAAAAGTATCATTCTTGCGCTTGTTTACATTTGATTTATAAGTAAGGCAAGCTTAATATTTAAAAGTTGACGTCACTTTCAACCAATGTATTGGCTTCATTTAGAATTCGTACGAACGAATTCGCCTAGTGGAGATCCGCCTTTAAACACATAATTTTGATATGTTGACTAGAAAAATCAGACCGGTATGATCAATGAAATTGCTAAAGACGCATACAGTTTTGAGAGCGGGTTAGCTTGGTTAAAAAATAGGGTTTGCGGAATGTAGAGCAGATTATTTGTCGAGATTTTTCTTCTTGGAATAACTTATAATGATGTGTTTATAGAAAGTCGTCACTCTGGGGAGACCAAACAGTAGATTCCTTTACGTTGCGCTCAAAACAAATAATTTGTTGAAGATTCCCTTCAGTTTGTTAGCTACTCGTAGGTCTAATGCAGATTTAACATTTTTTAGCTGAATGCTTTGAGGGACAAATATCTTCCTATAGAAATGTCCACGTAAGTGTGTACCCAGTGGGCAAGCATTTGTTCAAAGTTCGCAGTAAAAACGCTAGGATAACGTTGAAAACCTTATTCTAGCGTCTTTACTGTGGACTTTGAACAAGCTTTTGTCCACTGGGTACCTATATAGTAGCATCACTACTGCGTTCTTATCAAGTTTGATTATAGCTGCCGGACATCACATGTGGAAGTGTTTTTTTTGAGTGTTAAGATAACTATACTCAAAAAACACACCTCCACAGGTGATGTCCGGCATTTATATTCAGGCTTGCTCATACAATTTTAAATCAGAAAATCACTGTCGGATATCACCAAGATAGAATTAGCACTCCCCCACTGGTGATGTCCGGTAGTTATTTATAGGATTATAAACTCTACGTAACGCCTAAATAATCACGAATTAATTTTTTCAGATTCGAGTTTTGGATTTTATGGAATACTTTTCAGTGTCACTATTTCGAAATAATCTCAGATTATGAATTTTGGCAATTTCGGAATTTTATTGCAGGTTTATATTTAACTTGATGCTTTTGCAATTTTTGTTGATTTCCACTGCGGCAGCCAAAAACACATGACATAATGTGACGTCAATTTCTACCATCGGAATGTCTTCTTTTTGCTTTCGCAGCGAATTTTTCACCTAAAAGAAATAAATCTTGAACATGATTTGTTTTTAGACCACGTTTAATTTCTTTGAATTTTATTAATCAAGCCTGAATATAACTGGCAGACGTCACTAAAAAAACACTCCTCCACAGGTGATGTCCGGCAGTTATATTCGGGCTTATATCATTTCTAGAGATATAAGCGAAGAAGAGAAAATCCCTCTTATGATAGAATGGTAAATCTTATTATTTATTATTTTACTTTCTATTATTGTTTCAAGTATTCCATAATGGACCCTTAAAGTCACATAATCACCCTATTTTGGTCAAAATTCCAAATAAATGACACGAAATCTTGTAGTGTCAGTAACACACTCTGAAAATTTCATTCTTTAAAGACAACTATTAGTGTAGTGGAGTGATTAAAGTTTTGTATTTTTTATGCTAACTGTGCGGCAGCCATATTGTTTGGCCAAACTTCATCGCTTTTCTGCATGATTACATGAAGTTGTAGCTAGTTTTTGATAAAATAGTTGCTTAAAATAAATAAGCGCTTATTTGACCCACTTCCTGTTATTTATAAATGCTGAAATTTTCAGAGTGTGATCATCAATTGCCAAGAGTGAACTTGATGTAGATTTTAGAATTTTGACATAATAGGGTGATTATGCGACTTTAAAAAGATAAGCTGAAAAAAGATTATTTTAAAAATAAGTTAGGTTGAGTCAAGTCCGTAGTTACAGAAGATATTCTTGTCGCATACAGTCTAGTTAAAGAAAATCTTCCTCCTAATAAAATCTAGATACAGAAGATTTTCCCTCGTTATGCAGTCTAGTTACAAAAGGTATTCCCGTCTCATATAGGCAGCCTTTACATAAACCCTTAAATGAGTTTCACCCTAAACGATCTTTTATTTGATTGGTTTCTTCGTATACGGTCTAGCTACAGAATCTTATTACTCGTACAGTCTAATTACAAATAATTTCGTTCTATTTACAATAATGTCAATGTTATTGAGTAACATTTTTATGAGTCTGTATAATTGGTATACTTTCGTCATTTTGCAGGTGGTCATCATCAATGAATATTGCTGCATCTGCTGGTATACAAAAACGTTTATTACCTGACATGGTCAGAGAAAGTCGTGCTGTACTAAGGTATGTTTTACAGGATTAAGCGTATTTGTATCTTTGTAGAGCTGACAATGGTCGAAATAAGAGTAAATAATCAATGTGAAGGAGTAAGTTTTGAACATAGCGTCGGGTTGGAAGCCTGAAGCAATGCCCAAAATTCCCTTCTCCACTGTGTTATTCACACTTATTTCGACCACTTTCCACCCTGAAGCTATGTTCAAAAATCCCTCCCCATCCTGTGAATATTAACACTTATCTCGAAAACTTTCCACCCTGAAGTTATGTTCAAAAATCCCTCCCCCACTGTGATTATTTGCACTCTAGCTCTAATAAACGCCTCTCTTGAAAAAACGCCCCCTTAAGAATTGAATAAGCACCCAGGGCGTTTATTTGAGTAAATAAGTAACTCTCTTCGTTATTATTGTCTGTTTTTTTTGCTTTGGAAATTGTAACCTTTTTTAGAGATGGTTCAGATCAATTCTTTCATATTATAAACGAAAATAAAATACCTTTATTTATTATCTCTGCTGGAGTTGGAGGTATGAAACTTTAATTTCTGTTTTCTTTGTGTTTCTTGGTAATATTCACTCATGTTTCTCATATAGTAGACTGATAAGTTATACGTTTGATGCGCTCTAAACAAACCCTGAAAATAACTGCCGCAACTCACTTGAATGGAGTATTTTTTGAGCATAGTTTTCAACCATTTGGTTATTTGGGTCATCGTACAAATGCTTTCTTTGAGTTTGTTCTTTTTGTTATTGTACTAGATATTGTTGAAGAAGTATTGCGTCAACAAGCTGAGATACCATCATATTCGAAAGTTGTAGCAAATTTTTATTCTCACAATGAAAATGTAAGTTTTTACAGATAAAAATCTTACTTGCCATAAATGACTGTTCTAACTCCCTGGGCGTTTATTTAAAAGTGTCCACGGCCATTTTATTCCGAACCCCTGATGCTTATGATATGAAACGTGGTAGGCTTATAGAACAAATCAATACAAACACTTTGACCAAAAAAAATTGACTTGATGACGTCATTACTACCTGCTATGACGTCATCAATAATAAAAAATGCTCTAAATAGGCTGGGCATTTATTTCCAAACCACTGATAGTTATGGCATGAAACTTGGTACATTTATAGAAAACGTCAATATAAACAGTTTGACATAAAAAATTAATGGTCGAAATCCTTGATAAAAGTTAGGAATTACCTTAAGAGAAGAAAATTTACTAAAAAGTGCGTATTTTGCGGAATTTATTTTTGCAGATCGACTGTTTTTCCAACTATTTGTGGAATTTATTTTTGCGGATTGACTGTTTTTTAAAACTTTTGTGGAATTTTTTTTTACAGATATCAAAATTCAAACAGATTTTTTAAGGAAATTATTATGATCGACCAATTTTGTCAAAGTTTGCGGCATTTAATTTTGCGAATTGAGGCCAAATCCGCAAAAAAAAAAAACCGCAGAATTATCTTCCGCAAAAATTTCTTTCCTAAAGGTAATCACCAAATTTTAATACCATACCATGCATTAATAGAGAAAAAATTATCGCCAAGTGAAAAGACCGCGGGCACTTTGTGCAGTGTTAATAGGATTAAGAAACTATTTTTTAATTTTTGGAGAGGGCGTTCAAATGCAACCTCGTTCCCAGGACTTAAAATATAGCTACATCTAGTTAGCTGGATCTACAACCGATCGCATAAATTATGAGACATTTTACAAATTTCATTCAACAAGCAATACAAGTAAAACGTAAATACGGAAAATGACCACTTGACGTCCCTTGAGGTTTATCTCACAGGTTTATCCGAGTAGACTTAAGACTTGGGTCTTTTTACAAACTCGACAAATTGTGCTGTTCCTAGCAGCCTAGTACCCAGGCTCTTGGAACATATTCGATTTTTTGTGTCTAGGTTTGCTACCGAAAATTTATGGTTTTTCTCTATTTGAAAATTCGGAATTTTTTCTTGAATTTTACCTTGTCTCAAACATTTATGTGATTGCTTGTAGCTGAGTTAAATACTTTAAACCCTGGAAACTAAATTGGTTTAAATGTTCATTTATGGCATGTCACATCTCGCGAATGAAGAACATTAAAAATTGATTTCCACTCGGCAAAAAATTCTCTGCGAAAGCTAAAATAAGACATTGCATTGGTAGAAAATGACGTCATACAAGTCCGCAGGTTGTTCTAGCGTCTTTACTGCGAACATGCGTATGACGTCAATTTGCGAATTTTTTGCCGAGTGTAAATCAATTTTTATTAATTGTTCATGAAAATATTAATTACACAAGTTACTTTTTGCTAACTGAAGTATTTCAATAACATCTGTGTTGTTTTGTAGGGAAACCACTCCAACTAATTATCAGAAATCCTTGCAATTTATCCAACCTCTTGAAGAAGCCCTGGGAACGAGGTTACAATTTATCTATTAGTTTATTTTTTCACTTTCAGGAAGTAGTGAATGGAATAAAAGACGAGCTAATACATGGTTTCAACAAAAATGAAGTTTCGAAAAATAATCATGAATATTTTCATAACACTCGGGTTAGAATTATTTCGTATCTCCATTGTTATTTTTTGATAGTATTTGTTCCGTGGGCAAAAACATGTTCTAAGAAAGTACAGTTTTTAAAGAAAATGAGCCATTAAAAATTAATTGTGATGACGTCATCAGAAAAAACGCTGACTTGAACAAAAAATATTTTGTTCCTTTTGTGATAGACTATAACTGTACTAAGTTTCATCTCAATCCTAGAAGTTGTCCAAAAGTTATGGAGGGGCAGAATCCGCCCTCCAGCTTTGAGGAGACCCAAAAAGCCCAGCATACATAGGATTAACCCATCCAGTCGGAGTGACATTTATAATTGTGATTAAAATTCTACAAGTATTATTCCAGGAGGTTCCAATTTCTAAAAACCATCGTTATCAGTCATTAGCTTCCTCTTGAAATATGGCTGGATGGGTTAACAATAACTACAGTTCTTTCTCATAGATCTCCTGTCTAATACTGAATTCGTCAGCAGTAAACCTACCAAGGATTTGTCTCTTCACCTTGTCCGATTCACTATCAACGGTTTCATTGCTTTCAATAATATCAATATCTTCTGCTACATCTACTGAAATATCGGGAATGTGGCCATACTCACTTTCTAATAATGCAGTTACTTTTTTATTATACTCATCCTGAGCGGTGTGAACGTGCAACATTAGTTCTTTAAATGTATCCTAAAAAAAAAAGAGGCACTAAATATAATACACGCTTTTTTATAAGCAATACTTTTATAAGCAACGCTAGGCTGAAATCTGCTAAAAATTAAACAAACCTTAAGCAACACCCCAAGGCTGAAGTCGGGGCAAAAAAATTGAAAAATCGTTTTCTCGATTTGAACTCTTACAGTTTATAACAAGTAATGACAAAGAAGTCAATGCAAAGTACAATGTTTTTACTTTATATAAAAAGGAAGTCTTTGAAAGCAATATCAATTTCAGTATCGATTCCCTCCTCGCTGCAGAGAAAGTAATCTTCGTCTAAAGTATTAAGCAACATGTAAGCAACACTTGAGGCTGAAATCAGGCAAATTCTAAGGAACGCCGAGACTGAGCTGAAAAATAGCGTTGCTTATAAAAACAACAACGTGTATTTTGGTGTCTCGATCATTTTTGTACTACATTCACTAGGTATTTCGATTTTTGTTTTATCAAACTGACACACCCTATTTAACCTATGAGTACTTTATACTTATCCCCTTTTAAAATTTAGCAATTTCCATTGATCGTGATAGGCATTCATTTAAATTCTGAGAGCTTAACTGGGAGTTTAAACGGGTAAGGGCGTTACATCGGAAGACGCATTAATATAACTTTGAATTTTACCCTGGACGTTTAAGCGGGAAGGGCGTTAGTTCGGGAGTGGCCGTTAAAATGGCCATTTACGGTTATAACAAGTAATAACTGTAGTGATATTTGGTCATAATTTCGGATCACCATTTCGGATCACCATTTCGGATCACCATTGGGCAAAAAACTTGTTTAAAGTCCACTGGGCAAAGTATATTTTTATCACGTGACAGTTAAAGGTTGATTTCCACCAGGTGAAAGATTTATTGCGAAAAACTAAAAGAAGACATTCCATTGGTAAAAATTGATGTCACAATCAGGTGAAGTCAATTTCTACAAATGGAATAAGGTCTTCTTTTCGCCTTGTGAAAATCAAACTGAAAGTATTTCCTTTTTTTATCATATATCCGTTAGAGATACACTGGGTGACTAACAAATCATACCCCCTGCAAGTTGTAACATAGAACAGGTTAGCTTTTTCAATATAATGTGTGACTGAAACACCCTTCTTCTCTGATACATTTTAAACTATCACCATTCACTTTCAGTGATTGAAATAAGGACAAATAATCGCTGTGAAGGAGTGAACATAGAACACAAGTTCAGAGTCTACCGTTATTCTAGAAAGCACTCTCCCACAGTATTAACTTTTATTTCGTACACTGGATATTCCAAGCCTCAAGATAATGGTCGGACATCACCTGTGGAGGAGTGCTTTGCAGCTGAAAACTATACTCAAATACACTACTCCACAGGTGATGTCCGACCGTTACCTTGAGGTTTGATATTCGAAACTAACCTGTGCTCCGTCATAGTTAAAGATTCCTATGACACTAACAGGTGCTTTCTTTTTTATCGTTCTACCAAGTGCATGACGGTTCATTGCAAAGATTTTTGGGATATCATGTTCTTTACACAAAGACAAGATGGAGGATAAATAATCGTCAAGTCCACCTGGAAGTAAAATGCAGTGATAAGCAAGCCTCAGAATAACTATCGGACATCACCTGTGGAGGAGAGTTTTCTTAAAAATGCTTCTCCACAGATTCGACAATTATTTCGAGACTTGGATAACATATCGAATACGATCAAGAACAACTGTGCCAATATAGTCTAGATATTACCAGTGGACAAAACCTTGCTCAAAGTCAGTTATGATGCTAGAACAACATCGCTCTAGCGTATTCACTGCGGGCTTTCGCAACTGTTACGAATTTATTAGGACTTTTCCACCATAGACCAGGTGAATTAAGAAGCTGGTACCGCCTTCCAAGGGAAATATTCCCACACATTACGAAAGTATTTTTTTAATTTTATTTATTTTTTAATAAAAACTCTCTGCAAGAGTACGGTGGGGTACCCCCGGAAATTCATAGCAAAGTATTCGGGGGGCCAAAAGTCACAAAAGTATGATGCAGATTTTTAAAATATGTAAGAAAATAACCTCCTGAATAAATAAATTTTGTTATGTTACTTTCACAGCAAAATTTAAAAATTCAGGGGGTCCACACCATACTAATGAAAGGTTAAGGCCACTTAAAATCTATAAAAGAAGAAGTAATTTATAAAGTTACACTTACATTTCTAAAGATCAGAGGAAGGTGGATAACAAGACAATGGCAAATAATTTTACAAATCAGATGTGCGAGGATAAAAACTAGTTGAATAGAAATGTCTATTACAAGATTAGAAGGTGGCGACTGTACCGTTAAAGAATGAGCATTATTCGAATACCTAGCACGATCGAAAGATTTACGAGTGCGGGTCAAAGATTTCAATTCATCAGAAAAACTGCCACGGAAGTTGATGAGATAAAAAATGTAAATTAGATGAAAGTTGAAGGTATTATACCAATGCAGTTTAAGAATGGAAGTATAATGGACTGGGAAATTATAGGACATTAAAGCTTGCAATACTCTTTCTTAGAGGGATTTTGAAATATTTGTCTTCAAAGTTACCATTTTCATTCGATTTGAGAAATGTTGTTTTAAATTAAATACAAATGCTTGTTTCTAAAGTAAAATAAATATATACCTTCCGAAGAGATTCTTTCAAGATTGGGCGCAATAATAACTGCTTTTAACTTTTTCACCTTTAAATGTTTCAGCACTTCACGTAACCCAAGCACAAATCGCCTTTTTTGCTTATACTAACAAGAAAAATATACTCTAAATCAGATTTACAGAGAGAAAATCTGAGTAAACAGTCTTGAAATGGACTACATCGCTTTGTTATTAACAAGAAAGTAATAATCGATTCAATTAGTATTAGAATGAAGGTAGTTTAGAATAAAATAACATAACATACCTTATGCTACTAAATTTCGCGCAGCGAGAAAAGTTTCATGTATTCGGGCTTGACCAATTATATATAGCGGCAAATACAGTGAAAGGAGTATATTTTTTTCAAAACTATATTTTCGCGGATTAATGCTCGTGCACAATATTTTACTCGCAACACCTGTACAATTGGACCGCGTACAAATTAGTGTGAGTAAGGTGTCAGATGTTTTATTCCAGCTACATAGCTTATAACATAGACATTTCAACTTTCCACTCCCAATGTCACAGCCAGAATACGTCCAGATATGTACCGTGCAGATAATTGCTTACCTTCGTAGGATTTTCATGATATACACGATCTTGAAACTTTTGAAGGGTTGTCAACAATTCATGAGTTAAATTATTAATTTCCTTTTTTAATACGTGATTGCAATATCTGAAATAAATATAAAATTCTGCTTTAAGGTTGATAGTGTGATCAAGTTCTAACAATGGAATGCCTCTTTCGATTTCCGCCGCAAATTTTTCGCCTCGTGGAAATCAACCAATAAAAAACTTTAAGAGTTGATTTCCATTCGAGGGAAAAATTGACGTCACGTGATACGTCAATTTCTACCAATGACATGTTTTCTTTTGCCTTTCACAGCGAATTCGGTGGAAATAAACAATTAAATCATTAATTATACCTGTTACTAATCACAGATCTGTTCAGTCTTAACCCTTCATTAGTATGGTGTGGACCCCCTGAATTTTTAAATTTTGCTGTGAAAGTAACATAACAAAAATTATTATTCAGGAGGTTATTTTCTTACATAATTTAAAAATCTGCATCATACTTTTGTGACTTTTGGCCCCCTGAATCTTCTAATACCTTCCCATGAATTAATAAATTTCCGGGGGTACCCCACCAAACTAAGGAAGGGTTCTCGCAAATTCTAAGAGGCCATTTACATTGGTTGAAAGTGATGTCACCTTTAGGATTCACACAAATGATTCACCTAGTGAAGATCCCTTTATGAAGAGAATGAAGTTATTTATAGGAACGAACAACTAAATGTGTTCAATTGAAAAAAAAAATCAAATACGAGGACATTACTTAGAAAATAGAAAATCATGGCAATTAAAGAAAAGAAATGGACCTGGTTTGGTCCAAAAACTTTGGATGGACCTTTCATACGGAAATACTATTAACCAGTCCATTCCTCGAGACGACAGTGAGTACTCTGGCACTCACGCAAATTTTCCTACGGCTGATTATCATAGTCAGGCCTCTGAATTCATAACGGCATTCCCCTGTGAAGGAGCATCTTTGGAGGCTAATTTGCCAAATAAAACAGCCATACATTTTTGCAATTTCTTGAATTTTGGTTAACCCTATTCCTACTGGGGGGGGGGATGTTTTTAACACTCCAGCATGGTCTTAATATGGTTAAAGTTATTATTACTCTATATGCATCAAATAAAAAATATAAATATAGGTCTCCATCAAATACTAAGCCTACATTTCCTATTGGACATATTGAACTGATTTGTTAGATGTTTGAATTTGTATTTGTGGATGAAATCTATTGTACCCATCAATTCTTAATTACCAGAGCAATGACTTCACACCACCACACCTGTAGCTTATACTCACAGGTGTGATATATATCACTTGTGTCATTTTATTGAAGGACTACCATGTAACCATGAAAAATATTCTATACATCTCAAACTCACTCTCTAAACTTTCTTGAGTGTAATTTCTTATAAAGATCTTCAGGTAAATCAGACAATGGAACATCAGCTTTAACATCTTCTCTATCTGAAAAATATTTCATAAAAATTGTCTGTCATGCAGGTGACTTATTACAATGAAAATAGTAGGTAGAGGAAATGTTGACAACCCAGTGAACAAAAACTTGTTCAAAGTCCGCAGTAAAGACGCTAGAACAAGGTTGAATACATTATTCTAGCCTCTTTACGGCGGACTTTGAACAATTTTTGCCTACCGGAATTGTATATTAAACAGACAGTAATTTGACAGTCTTCTTCTTGATAAAAAGGAGACTCCAGTTGTCTAAAATGTTCATAAAATGAAGATGTTGAAATAAGCAGACTCTTGCAGAGTCCATGAGAGCAGGATATTTTGGATACTTGCAAAAACAAATAACTTAACAAAGTTCCTTCAAATGTTAAAAGGTATTCTAGAATACCCTAAATGATCAATAACCTATGTATAATGTATTATATAATACACTAAAAGAAAATCCTATATTATGTTGTTAGCACCCGGAATACCCTGAAATGTATTCTACAAGATCTTTCAAACTATCAATCGTCTCTCAGTGGGCAAGTTCAATGTCTGCAGTAAAGACATTACATATTGCACATAATGTACAAAAAAAAGTGATACCTTTAATAGCTTCATTTCTTTCATGTTCTATTACAGTAACATTTTCATCAATTGGACTAAATAAGAAGCAATTCAAAAATTATGTTCCGAAATTGAAATATGTCGCAACGAATAGTACTACATGTATTTTTAATATAATAGTAAAATGTCATTGCACATGCTCATATGCAGACAATACCAACGGGAACACTAGACAATTTTCTGATGGAAGTAGTCAATTGCAGTACAGGAGAATCCAAGATACGCAAACACAAAGAATAGCAATCCGAAATTTGCAATGTTATATTTCAATATCTACAGCAAACAACAATTCTGTATCAATACGGTTATTTTCGAGCATTTTATACAAACCACTGCTGAAGGTACAGACCCAGTTGGCAACCAATTGTTCAAAGTCCGGAGTAGAGACACCAGAACAACATTGAAAATGTTGTTCTATCCACTTTCTTGCATACCTTGAACAAATTTTTGCCCACTGGGGAATCTTGAAAGTTGATGTGTATGAGTAGTCTAAATACTATTATCCTAATAATATTGTTATTAAGAAATAAAGAGCAGGCTCACCACTTTTCTTCTTTGATTTCCTCGTTTACTTCTATCTTTGTAGCTTCTTCCTTCATGGTCTCTGCTTCTAATAATTTCTTTTTGCGATCGCGTTCTGCTTTTATGATCTATAGAACACAATGGAAATTATTCAACATAATGTATCTATGTGATGTAATCTATGTATCTAGTGCCTTTCTAAAATCTGAAAATTTTAATAAGATCTTCCACCCTAAGATCACTTTTATAGTTGTTAATAGTTGTCACAACAAAATAAAGCGTGCAACCATCTAATTGTTATCGAAAATTTGGAAAATTCTTCCAATTTAGGGACCATCTCAAAATTTGGCTCCAAAATCAACTTTTTTGTTAGGGTTAAATCAAATAAAATTGACAAAATTCAACCAAATTGAATCTGTACAGAAGTGTGTTTGGTCAATGAGCTTGCAATGGATTGGTTTCTTCGGTACTCTCCTCTGTAGATTTTATTTTTGAGACGGTCCCTTATGTCTTGTATCTAATGTTTTAAAGGAGAACGAACGTCAAAAAAAATCTCCATCTTATATTATCCAAAATACATTAAAAGTAACTCATGTGA
>JAULBZ010002916.1:0-17599 GCA_032360805.1 Neoturris breviconis
TGTTGTACGAAATATGCACCTAAGCCATGGTTGGCTGCAAAGGTTTATCAGTTGCCATGTTAATGTAATATTAGTTTAAATATATTTATATATTTAGCCACGTACCTTTTTTTTATTTCTCAATTTAAAGGTTGCTCTGCTCTTAGAATGAGAATGTTCCGATTGATCCTAATTTTACCGGGATATCGGTATGTTCATAGTTTAAGCGGATTATCTTGAGCACCAAACATGTTCATACTTGAATATTTGAATATTTGCATAGACATAGATCTTCTAATTCGTTTTCCAATGATATATACATGTTTTGGAAAATTATGCGGAATGTGGGCTCTATTGTCGTTTTAAATCATTCATTATCTTTTTGTGATAATTGTGTAAGTAGCGGTAAATCAAAGTAAATCAATTTATATTGTACAGACAATGATTTCTGTGTAATTTGTAGCAAATTAAGAACAAAAAAAAATTAGTGAATCTGTAATCTCTATTATTTGCTGCTATTGGTTAGTTTTAATAAAGCCGTAAGATAATCTCTAATGATTAATATAATTGCTGATTCGTTCCTAGTAAGTAATTAATGTTCATTGTTTGTTGATACTTTAGTTACTATGTGATGTAATTATCTTTTGCATATTTATATAATTACATTCTACAAATGTTTTAACTAATACCGTAAACATTTTACCCATAAGTAAACTACAACTATTTATATGAAGAAGAGGTATGGCTGTAAGGGTGGAACTATCTACGTTCAGGCGCAGGGATGACAAGGGTCTAGTAGTCCTAGCAGTATAGTTTTTCTGATTAGCCTTTATGCTAAGCTATACTAAATAGCCCTAATAACCATAGCAAACGGGTAAAGCTTAGGGTTATTGATAGATTATTTATTAAAGCGAAAAGCCAGGAAACGAGAATGATGTTGTAATGAACCAACAAAACCGTTTTTGAAAGATATGCTATTGTGTATTTTATCTCTCATTGTTAGATCAACACATAATTAATATTCTATCATAATTATTTTCTTGATGACATCTTTGCTTAGGATTATATCATCATGGCAATACAGATCGTGCAAAAAAAGGTTTTAGGTTAAAGATTTGTTGATCGAAACATTATTGTCAGGATGGTTCTCAAGCAAATTTTTGTTTATCGCAGGTCAAATATTTGGTTACTAAGGCTAAATTTTCCTTAGATACCAAACAAAGTTTCTCCAAAATAATCCTAGATAAAATATAAGAAAAGTCTAAAAAATTGGAAAGTACATCCGAAGCAGAACCGGAGTTATTAAAAACAATCCGAAAGGTTAACCCAAATAAGGTTAACCTTAATAGGACTGGGCTTTTTTGAGGCTGAAAAGCAAAGTTGATACGATTATAGTTTACCGTCAAAAGAACAATTTGACATCAAAATATCTTCCTGTTTTTATTTCACAAAATCAGAATAATCGGAATATTTAAGTCATATAATTTGTAGGAAGAATTTAAATCATGACACGGGTCTATGGTCTAAATTGGAAGTTAATGATTTGATTTATACAAAAGTAATTGCGATTATATAAAAGTAAAAAGCGATTAAAAACGTTCACAACATTTTTCGGTTTTGTTTTACGATATTGGAAGCTAATGAATGCCTTCATAACATACTGTACGGGGTTGAAACGTTACCAGAGGTCAGATCAGAACTTTCGTGAAACATTTATACCAGAATGTTGATGTTTCACAAAAAGTTGCTTCAATTTTGCTTCAAGTCTGGTTTCCATTTATCGCCAATTCCCGCACGGAGTATATTTTCGTGCGGGCAGTTTTTACCGCGCGGATTCTAAAATTCAAAAATTAGATAAGTCGAAAGTTTGGAGAGAAAGCTTGAAAGTTGATTCTCAAGCGGAGAAAAGCTGCCCGCACGGAAGTATACGTCGCATGATGGAAACCGGTCTTTAAGCTACTCTAAGTTATGATGTAATAAATGTTTTTTTAAAAGTTACAAAGTTACAAGTTTCAATTACAAATGCAATTTTCGAAGAAAGTTGTAATTGTATATTGTAATTTAATAATAGAAATTTTGCTCTATGTGGTTTCAGAATATAGCCTTTATCTCAACGTTTTTTATTAGATTTGGTCAGTAACTGATTAAAATACTAATGTAACATTACCATAACTCAGATCAGAACTCTCGTTCGGGAAACATTTCTACTGGAATGGTGATGTTTCACAAAGAGTTTCACAAAGAATATAAATTTTGCCTCAGTTATTTATTTTTGAACTTTTGCACAGCAGCCATTTTAATCTTTATTTTTACAGTATATATTTATGTAGTTTGCAGTTGATTCTATTTGGATGATTTAATTTTCAGTATAAATTACGAAACTTCTCGTGGTTGTTTTCCTTGATTTTATTTCCCTTGTGGTTAGTTGTTGTTAGTTCTCTACTGCTTTCCAGCCGGCAAAACTTTGACTTTGAACAGTTTTTTTTGTCGGCTGGGTTATAGCAGTGCAAGCATGACGTGCACAGTTGCTGCTAAGTTTAAAGAATACTAATAGGTAGAATTCTGTACTGATATACGTAAAAATCACGACTATAAGACCTTCTGGACACCACAGCTTGGCAAAGTACTGGAATGTTTTAAAATTTGATGACAATTTAAAATAAGCGCTCCTTCTGAATAGGCGCCTCTCTTGAATAACCTCCACCCGAAAATTCCAAATTACGTTATGCTATCTTTTTGATTTTGTTTATTTGTTTGATTTCTCGTAACGTCTCTGTTTTTTCGGAAATTTCTGGGGAATTTATTTTCGCGCATTTGGTTTTGAAAATATTCGCGAGTAGATATGTTCGCGAATTTTAGGACTATTTGCGATATTTAAGCGAATAAGTACCTACAAAAATTAATAGAAATAAGATAGTAGAGCCATATTGTAATCGAATGTCTAACCTCTTGCCATGTTTCCCTCTATAAAAGGAACCATAAAAGGTTCATTGCTTGAACGTTTGTATCAACAACTTGGTTTAGAGAGCCTGCGTGATAGACGATGACAAAGAAGCCTAGTTTATTTTTTAAATATCATCAAGTAGAATTCGCTAAAATATTTGTATGGTCTTGCCAAACAAGCAATGGTCACGTGTTCCTGCAAGAAGCAATGCACTTAAGTTTCCAGTGTCTCGCAGACCGACTATTTTGAACATTATTTCTGCCTGTACTGTGTCAGAGAGTGGAACAAATTGAAACCAGGGTTGCGATCTTCTGATTTAATGTGGTCCTTAATGAAAGCTTTATTTGCCTACATACGTCCTAAGAGCTGTCCCACTTATAGATCCTGTTGGCTTGAAACTAATACTCCCAATTACTCTCAATTACGAGTGAATTTCAGTCATCTGAGAGAGCATTTCATATTTTTCTTGATACTTTTTAGTTGCGATGTAGATATTGAAACTACTAGTCGTTATCTCTTGCGCTGAGATCTTTATGCATCTAATCCGAAAAGCGCTCCTTGACAGTATTGTTAAATTGATTGGATAAGGAACCTTTTAGATTATAACCTGGTTGATCTACTGTTATATGATAATGATGATAATGAATCGCTGCTAAATTGTCTTGGGCGCTGCTAAATTGCACGATCATCTTCTTAAAGTGAGCTGGTAGGTTTGATATGCCTTTAATTCCCTAAGTAAATGTAATTCCGTCCAATAAGTGTGTTAAGTAGTTTATTCAACTTACCAGTAGACAGTTCTACGGTGAGTTGTTAAGAGTGTTGAATTGTTCTTTTCTGTATTGTCACTATATGCTCTTAATAGAAACAAAGAAATTTTCCTTCTGTTCTTGCAGTTATGTTATTTAGCAGTATAAGCCAGGTTTTACTTAAAGTTTTGGTAGCAATTGTGTTACGGATACCTTAAATTAGTTGTTTTTTCTTCAGCAGAGTAATGCGGGGTAATATATATAATATATATATATTGCCTAACTTATAGACTGTTTTCTATTGGGATAATCTTAGTGTGGCTATAAGTTGGCTAGCCTATTTTAACTCTATTTTACCTTTGAAAGTGTGAAAATAATTTCTTTCATAGACCTGAAAAAGCGAATTTAGCCTATGCGTTGCATAATATATCTTATATCCCATCTTTTCTGAAAATTAGAAAGTCACATGGTCACTACATCTTAAGATATTGGCTATTATCCAAAACCACCTATCTCTAAATCTGATCACAATGGCAAGTCTAGTAATACCAAATTTCTTATAAATTAATAAGTTTTAATGATATTTGACTTGAAACTTTCAGTAAATATTGGACATGGTCTTTAGAATTTAAATCCGACAAAAGATGATGTCATAAAGTCAGTATATATTGAATCAGCCGCGGGCCATTATGCCATTGTCCTGTCGAATTGCAAAATTAGATAGATACTCACAAAATTCGTTATTGAATGACTTTAGTGATATAAACGATATAATTTTCTCTAGGCTCACGAAATTTAATACTCGCAAATTTCAAACGAATCAGAAGTCGCGAAAGTTTGTACCTGCGAAGTTTAATACTTTTATGGCATATCTTGTTTTTTTTAAAATAATTTAGAGTTAGGATTTATACCTTTTTCGCAAAATCCGTACCTTTTTAATAAATAATTAATTGCGTATGAACTATCTTTGTATATGTTATATAAAACCTGGTCTTTTAGGGGGTCTAATAACCTCCCCCCCCTTACAGCGTTTGTTTTTGTTGTTATGACTCGTTCGGCAGTTATGTTATATCTCTGTGTCATCGTCATGACAGATTTCCAAGAATGGAGATATAAATGGAGCTATCAGTGCTAAGTTTTGTCGCTTGTGGCCACAATGTGTGGTAGAAATGTGTTTATTTGAAACGTCTAGTGACAATTCTGTAAATTATCTTCGAGTAAAAGAGTAGTAAAAAACAGTAAATAGTATTTTAAAATATCTACAATCATGTGCGTAACTATTGAGAGGTTTTACGAATTTTGTCGTATAATACCAGCCACAAGTAAAACATAACTAATTAAAACGACGTCTGTAATACCCAAGAGATTTATCCAGTCGAGTTAAGATCTTAGGTCTTTTTGCAAACTCAACAAATTATGTTGTTTCTAGCAGCCTATTTTCCATATTTCTTAGCCAAATTCAACTTTATGTGCCGGTCGTCTTGCTAATCATAATTGAATGCTTTTTGTATAGGTTGAAACTCTGAATATTTCACTTTGTCTCAATTATTTCAAAACATGATTGTAGTGTTCCATTCAGAATACTAATAAAATATTTTTTCAATGGCAAAAAACAGATATTGATTTATTAATTTTTCACTTCAAGCTATAATGGATAATCTAAAAAATTTCCCTCCAAAGAGAATTTCTTTGACAGGGTGAAAGTAACTAAAATTGACAATATTGAACAAAAATAAATCTGCACGGAAGTGTGTTAGGTCAACGAACTTGCAATGGATTGGTTTCTTCGGCTTATTTTTGAGACAGTCTCTAAACCTCTCCAAGAGTTGGCTATTTCATAATGAGTGCGTGAATAGTTAGAAGTTGGAGTTCGGGAGTTAGAGAGTTGCAAGCATTGGCGTTGGATATAATAGTTGATAATAAAAAGTCTTCATAAAACTTTTATTAATGCGTCTAGTGTAATGACAAAATTCCAGCTTCGTAGATTCACAGACTGATTTGTAAAATATTTTTTAGTTAAATTTTATCCGCCATGTTCTGTTTAATCAAATTCATTTTCAAGTGACCCTTGGACATCATTTATTATTATTTAGATTATTTTTATTCGATATAACGCGTCATTGAAAATGTCCGGTAACCCTAAATTTAGTTAAACTGTCCAACTCCCCAACTAGCAACTCCCTATTGAATCAGTAATGTATTTGTCTTGATCAGTACCAAATCGCAGGAAGATGATGTGGACCTAAAATAATTTAAATATAAACTGATATTATAATTATTTTTGTGATATGGAACTAAAAAGATCTTTGGTGTTTTCTTATAAGAAGTCATTATGTTAGTTGCCTATTTCTTTCGTATTTCTCATATTGTGACTGACCTATTTATATGTAAGCAATTCATAAACTACTTGTGCAATCTAAATGTTTTATGGAACGGAATAATCAAAGAGACATTCACAATTGAAGTAACATCTGACCATATCGAATCAATAATTAATGTGGTAATATACTATACTCTTACAGCTTTGTATTAACATTGTTACCCCCATTCAGCCCAGGGGCTTGTGGATTCCACCCACCTGACATTTCTTAGGATATCTTTTGAAATAGTGGAGCTTATGAGTTGAGATGAATTGACTTTTTCTTAAATTTATGTTGGTAATACTGATCTAAAGTGGTGTTGGCATGGCCACGGGTTTTTGAGTACCTGCTAATATAAATACCATAACACCATTATGAGACCAATTCCTTTTTAACATAACTACGATTTTTGATGAAAGACAATTTGTTAAGCTTTCAGAATCCAAGACTCAGTGCAAAGAACTATTTTTAATGACGTCATCGGCAAAATTTCATATTTCTAGCATATTTCTTTCAGAAATTACGGATGAGAAGAGAGGTGGTAAACCAGGTATATCAAATCTTAAAATACGTTACACCTAATATTGGGTTAGCGGTGGATTGGATTTTTTTATCGTCCATTTCGCTTTGATATTTTAGTTTTACTAATTTCAAAAATGGTGGCTAAAAACGGTTGTTTATTCTCACATGGTACGCTGGAGGTTCCCGGTTCAATACGACGATTAGGTGAAAATTTTGAGCAACGTCCCTGGACTGCCGCCTACCTGTTCGGCTGTACAGTGATTCCGGCCATGTTGATGGTCAATATGGCAGGTTGAGGATCGTATCACCCGCCATGTGATCGATTAAGATCTGGTGAGGTTAAAAAAGTACTCCCTCTCCTAGCCGTATAACTTATTCAGTATCCCCCTCCACAACTTTAGATGGAAACTAGCTATAATGTTGAAACAGAACGTTAGTCCAACACATAAACAACACTTTGGCATAATCATTTTTTTGATGGCGTCATTATTTATGATAAAACGGGTGGTGCAAAAAAATAAAATTATGTGAAATTATTTTTTTCCAAACTATATACCAAAATGATTATCAAGCAAAAATTAAGAAAAAAAATCAAAAAAAAAAATTACCACCTGTCAAAAATTTGGTTGCTAAGGGAAAATTATCCCTAGTTACCAAATATTTTTTTTTTGAAAATGATCTTAGATAAATTATAGGGAAAGTTCCAATATTTCAAGTCGTATTAGCCATTTGTTCAGAAGTTATGCATAAAAATATGGTCGGGCACTTTGTGCCTCCCCATCCTGAATAGGGTTAACATAACTCTTAATAATTCCGAAACAATAAAGGGTAGCAAGTTGCAACTTTCTGACTTTTATTATTGATCTATTAGACACATATAGCAAAATTTCCATGACCGTATCATCGTTGTTTCTAGAGTTAACCGCGATATCCGAAACCGGCCAACGTTTGATTTGTGGTGAAATCCTTATAAAGTGATTACGTCACAACTTTTGATTGTTGCATATCATCATGAAGGGAATCAGTTGACATTATTGGTTTTGATGACAAGATTGATGTTGTCATGTTATAACGTCATAACTTCGAAAGAGATTTTGTTAGATTTCGCGTCTGATACTGGCTGATGAGGTCATTTTAATAAAATAATTTTAACATATTTACAAAAGATTTACTTGATTTGTCTTTCAGAATCCGGAAACTGAATTAAAAAAATAGATTCTCAATCAAATGTTGTGGCTCTTTAAATGTAGGTACCAAAATTTGCCAACAAGTAGAACGCATTTGTGCCAGAGAATATTTGCCTGCAGTTTTAGCATTAGCAGTTTCTGAGAAAAATAATGCGGAGCAAACAAAAGCCCAAGGTCAAACATGTTTAACAAATTTCAAAAATAAAAACTGCGAGGTTATAAGTAAAAGGTCCCTATAATTTTATACTTATACGTTACGCTAAAGTACAAATGCATTTGAAAGCAATATAATAAGTTAAAATTCTCTAATAAATCTCTAGGTTAGTAAATTAAAGTTTCCATAACTTTCCATAATCTGCAACTCCTCACATAAATTGACACACCGAAATTGGCGCAAAAAATCGGAATTTCAACTTTGACCAAAAGCCTTAAATTTTGATTAGCAAGACGAACTGCACGAAAATTCGCATTTATTCCAAGTTTTAAATCTACTCGGATAAATCTCTAAGATAAATCGCTAAGGACTTATAGTGGTCGTGTTCCGTAGTTATGTTTCACTTTTGGTGTGTATTGCTTTTGGAAGTTCGTAAAATGTTCCAAAATTTATGTGAACGGTTGTAGTGTGAATACGAGAAGTTTATAAATAATGTTTTGAATACATAAACGAGAATAAAATAATAAATAAAAATAAGTTATATATATAGTTAAACAAAATAATGATTATAATAAAGATACGAAAGATTATATATCTAACCAGTGGGCAAAAACATGTTCAATTCCCGCAGTAAAAATACCAGAACACCTTTGAAAATGTTGTTCTAGCGTCTTTACTGAATAAATTGTTTGCCCACTGGGTAACGGAGTTCTAAAAATACGAATTAACACTTTTGTGAATTTTTCCAATAAACGATATCATAATTATTAACTTTCTTTTTTGACATTTAAGCCAAACCGCTCACTGGCTGGGCTTTTTAGAGATTGGAAACTTGCCAAAAACCTTTTCCAATCAAAAATAGGAAGAAAATATATTTTGTTCGAAATTCGTTTTTGCCACCTATCAAAAAGTTATCCCTACTTACCATAAAATTTAATTTCATAATGATCCTTAGCTTGTAGCCCATGTAAACCGAACCTATTTATAGGATACTGTGAACCGGACTAAATTTACAGCTGCAAATCTCCTCATTTGTCACTATTGCCGTGGCTCCTGAATGCCTGCAAAAGACAGTTTAATTGTCTAGAATCTTGTGAGTTTTCATGTCACAGCCAAACAATTGTTGCCATGTAAATTTGAATAATTCAACTTGAGTAACGACAAAAAGCGCAGTAATATAATCTTTCACAGAAGGATTAAATCCCCCTTTTCCCTCCCCCACCTGAGTCAGCACTTACATAAAGTTAAGTATTGATATTGACAATATTTGAAATAACTGTGCAGACAGAGAGACCTGATAATAAAATTCGAGATCATATTCGCTATGTTAAGTTTGGACAAAATCACAAGTTATGTTGTTATTACTTAGTATATAATCTGTTTTCTTCACAGCATGATTTCGGACAATTGTCCTTCATAGGTCGTCGTATATTTTCCGTGTCTGAATCAGTACAATGGCCTTTCAACATTTTTTCATAACATTCAAAACCTTCAGTATTTTTGAAGTTTCCACATTGAATTTCATCACCTCCATCACAAACATTACAGGTTTGGGGACACATGTCAATATACTCTTGTTCCAAGCAATAACTGTGATCGTGATAAGCGTGAACACATTCAAATGAGCTATCTCCACAACCTAAAAACGATAATTAATTTTTCATTTTCTACTGAGAACATGAGATAAAAGCACGATAATGATTATTGTCACACATCAGTTATATATTTAATCTATTTTAGTTGCACGGCACAAAAGTAATTCAAATACAGTTTTGCCGATGCTTTTATATTTTTTGGCCTAGTAAAAAACAACCTTTGATCCTTCAGGTAATAATAGAAGGATGAAACTTAGCAGGCTAATAGTTATCATAAAACGGTTATGGATTATTTTGCTGACGTCATCACAATTATTTGGAAATATAATATTTTGTCTAAAATCAGTATATTATTAGAAATACAATTAAAAGATTTCTAGATAACATTTTACCATTCTGTTTTCTGTTTTAAACAGGTATTTTGTTTTTATTTAACATAGTATTCGGGGTTTTAACAAAATTATTACGAAATTCTAAAATCGTTGTTCGAAAATAAAAAAAACAGATTTGGAAAGTTTTAGAGAAATCAGGGAAAACGGATTATTCATAAGACCAAAAAATTTCAGAAATGTTTCATTTATTTTTATATGTAGTATGACCAAGTTTCATGTTATAAGTATTAACCAAACAGAAGTTATTGCAAAATATGTTTTAGCAATTTATATAAGATTTTTCATGTAGAAATAGGTGATTTCAGGTTATTACAAGTTGTGTCTCATATATAGTTCCAAATATTTAAAAAGTTTCAGCTCTATTGCTCTAGTGGTTCAGACCATATAAATAATAATGTAACAGGGGGCGGAATTCCCCTCTCCCCCGGCCTAAATAGGGCTAATTATAACTATCGTCAAAAAAGTTAAGTAACTCTTTAAAATTTAACAACAGTTTAGATTGCTTTGTTCAAAGACCTTTTCACTTACCACTTGTAATTCAAGTACTTACACTTATATACAAAATATGCTCCCGCCAGAGAGAAAAACTGGACATCACGCGATGTGTGGTGTCAATTTTAAATGGAGAATCTTCTTTTTACTTTCCCGAGGAAATTTTCGCCTAATAAAAATCAACCTTATCTATACTTTGATTTTCAAATTCATTAAATGAAAACGTTTATTTACAAAAATATTACCTTCTTCTATAGGTGGACTTGGCCTTCTTGTTGTAGCTGTAGTGGTTGTGGTGGTTGTGGGGATTGTCGGCTTTCTAGTGGATTTCGTGGTTGCTCCTGAATCCCTGCAAAAGACAGTTTAATAGTCTAGAATCTTGTGAGTTTTCATGTCACAGCCAAACACTTGTTGCCATGTAAATTTGAATAATTCAACTTGAGTATCGACAAAAAGCGCAGTAATATAATCTTTCACAGAAGGATTAAATCCCCCTTCCCCTCCCCTCCCCCACCCGAGTCAGCACTTACATAAGGTTAAGTATTGATATTGACAATATTTGAAGAAACTGTGCTCACAGAAAGACCTTATCATTAAATTCGAGATCATACACGCTATGTTAAGTTTGGACAAAATCACAAGTTATGTTGTTATTACTTAGTATATAATGTGTTTTCTTCACAGCATGATTTCGGACAATTGTCCTTCATAGGTTGTCGTATATTTTCCGTGTCTGAATCAGTACAATGGCCTTTCAACATTTTTTCATAACATTCAAAACCTTCAGTATTTTTGAAGTTTCCACATTGAATTTCATCACCTCCATCACAAACATTACAGGTTTGGGGACACATGTCAATATACTCTTGTTCCAAGCAATAACTGTGATCGTGATAAGCGTGAACACATTCAAATGAGCTATCTCCACAACCTAAAAACGATAATTAATTTTTCATTTTCTACTGAGAACATGAGATAAAAGCACGATAATGATTATTGTCACACATCAGTTATATATTTAATCTATTTTAGTTGCACGGCACAAAAGTAATTCAAATACAGTTTTGCCGATGCTTTTATATTTTTTGGCCTAGTAAAAAACAACCTTTGATCCTTCAGGTAATAATAGAAGGATGAAACTTAGCAGGCTAATAGTTATCATAAAACGGTTATGGATTATTTTGCTGACGTCATCACAATTATTTGGAAATATAATATTTTGTCTAAAATCAGTATATTATTAGAAATACAATTAAAAGATTTCTAGTTAACATGTTTCCATTCTGTTTTCTGTTTTAAACAGGTATTTTGTTTTTATTTAACATAGTTTTCGGGGGTTTTAACAAAATTATTGCAAAATTCCAAAATCGTTGTCCGAAAATCAAAAAAACAGATTTGAAAACCGATTATTCATTCGACCAAACACTTTTAGAAATATTTCATTTATGATTATATGTAATATGACTAAGTTTCATGTTATAAGTATTTAACCAAACAGAAGTTATTGCAAAATATGTTTTAGCAATTTCTATAGGATTTTTCATGTAGAAATAGGGGGTTTCAGGTTATGACTTATATATTATGATCCTTTTAGGTAATGAAGCTGAGATTTTTACAAGTTGTGTCTCATATATAGTTCCAAATATTTAAAAAGTTTCAGCTCTATTGCTTTAGTGGTTCAGACCATATAAATAATAATGTAACAGAGGGCGGAATTTCCCCTCTCCCGATCTAAATAGGGTTAATTATAACTATCGTCAAAAAAAGTTAAGTAACTCTTTAAAATTTAACAACAGTTTAGATTGCTTTGTTCAAAGACTTACCACTTGTAATTCAAGTACTTACACTTAGATACAAAATATGCTCCCGCCAGAGAGCAAAACTTGACATTACACGATGTGTGATGTCAATTTTAAATGGAGAATCTTCTTTTTACTTTCCCGAGGAAATTTTCGCGTAATAGAAATCAACCTTATCGATTCTTTGATTTTCAAATTCATTAAATGAAAATGTTTATTTACAAAAATATTACCTTCTTCTATAGGTGGACTTCTCGTTGTAGTTGTAGTTGTAGTTGGCGGTCCTGCAGTTGTGGTCGTGGTTGTGGTTGTTGTCGTTGACTTTGGCTTTTTAGTCGTAGTAGTTGTTGTAGTTGCTTTTTTAGTCGTTGTCTTAGTAGTCGCTGTTGTAGGTTTTCTAGTCGTCGTCGTAGTTGTCTTTGGTGTTGGTCCTGTTTCACATCCATAATAAGCATTTATCTGGTAAACATCACTATCGGTCAACACCTTTCCACCTAGTGGCATAGAAGGATCATCGTTCCATGTTATTGTTGGTTTACCATTCTTTGAAAAGGCTTTGCTATAAATGAATGACTTTATTTATTTGTGAATAGGTCTATATGTACACTGTGAAAAGCTGGTGAATACACTGTCTTATATGGCAATGAACAGTCCGCATATAGAGCTATACGAATCAGTATTTAGTAGCCTTTTATACGGAGCAATACGAATCAGAATTAGTAGCCTTTTATACGGAGCTATACGAATCAGAATTAGTAGCCTTTCATACGGAGCTATACGAATCAGTATTTAGTAGCCTTTAATACGGAGCAATACGAATCAGTATTTAGTATAACCTTTTATACGGAGCAATACGAATCAGTATTTAGTAGCCTTTCATGCTGTGATCATAGGATAACATGATAGGTTGAGTAATATATATGTAACTACCATACCATAACCATATTCAAAAGTTGTTGTCTGTTCAAAGTAGAACTTGTTGTAGGGCACAACACAAAAAAGAATTTATCTCATTGAAAGAAGTTCTACTTTGAGCAGTCAACGCCTCGCTTTCATGTATTTGTGAATATGGTTATATCCACCAAATTAAGCAGTCGTCACAATCATCACATTTGGTTAAAAAAAATCCATTATTATGTTGTACAGACTGTAAGAACACAAGAAATAATGACCTTTACCGTGTTACTCTGATATTTGGTTTGCTAGAATGTTAATGGTTCGCAAATGCTCTAATTTTTCCATACTATAAAAGCCTTTGTTTGATATATTGAAATATTTAAGTTAATACTGATATCAAAGTACTGATATCGATTAACAAATATTAAGAAAATATATCAAAAAAACACAAGTAAATATAAAACATCCAACAAATGGTACTAATATATAGAGAATATACATACTTTTCATAGTGCATGATACTCTTTCGATCGTATGGTGAATTATGATGATAGGTGTTATGTTGTACTTTAAAATTTGCTTGTGTACCTGAAATATGGCAAAGGTCGATTTCTACTGGTGAATTTGTTTACGGGAATGTAAAATGAAACCAATACATTGTCTGAAAGTGACGTCACTTGTAAGGTCACGTCGCTTTCAATAGATGTAATGACTTTATTTAGAATTTGCGCAAACGAATTTGTCTAGTGGACATACAGGAGAAAAATATTATCTTTATGATTGATTTTAAATGGGTAAAAAATTATTTGCGAAAGCCAAGAGAAGAGATTCAATTGGTGGAAATTGAAGTTTCAATCATTTGAATATCATCATCAGTCAATATCTACTAACTGAATGTCTTCTTGCGGCTTTTGCAGCACATCTTCTGCCGAATTAAAATTAACCTTTAAGTATTAAACGCTGCAGTATAAAATAAGTGGGAGAGACGCTTTTTAATTTCTTTCCAGAACATAATATTCCCCGCTCTTATATACCAATCACCCCCCACCCCCTCCCCCCGCTTTATAAATTTGGAATAACTTTTAACCACTCCTCCGGTTATTTGATATTGTAGAGTAGCCTGTGTATAATTTTACTACCAGCTGATACATATCAAAGTTAAAAAAATCTTTCACGAGGTACTGGTTGCCATGGTTGCCAACTAATGTTGTTAATCTATTTGCAACAATTTTAATTAGAACATTGTGAAAACATGAAAATTGAACTTTGTACCAAGCTAATTAGTACTAACCTTTATACATATTTTCTGGATGTATAGTGATGTAATCGTCTCGATCTGGCCTCGATTGTTCATGCCATGCGCCAATTGCATGAACTAATTCATGAAGTACAATATGGTATGCTGTACAAGCAAATCTCCGAATAGAAAGCAGTTGTTCCTTTTTTTCGCCTCTAAATGATCGACCAACATAAGACCAACAACTAAAATAAATGGAAATAGCCGTATGCGTTTTTTACGCAGCTTTCTTATTGTAGAACAATGAGACCAATACACTGTAACAGCGTAAAAGACTGCCAAATACGATCCCGTATATTTCAGTATCCACAGATATATACTGGACAGTTTTCGACATTACGTAAATAAAGCTCCGGTAATTACTGTATGTAGGTATTAAATAATACATGGATATAATATGTTCGGGCCGGGGCTTTTGGGGGCTCCAAGTAACCGGAGGGGGAGGAGGGCACATTTTTTTTAAGGATTGGTCACATTACGACTCCGTTTTTCCCGATTTCTCCGATTTTTAAAAAAAGTTGTTTTTTCCGGAATTATAAAATTATGAAACTCTCTTACTCGCAATTATAAGATTACACGGTTTTTAAGTAAGGAAAATTAACTATGTTATATTTTTGCGATGACGTCATTAAAAATATTCAAACGTCATCAAAATATTGTTCCCTTTATGATGGACTAAAATGGAAAATTTCATCAAAATGCTACAAGTGACTCAATAGTTATGGAGGGGACAGAATTACGTCCTCCCCTCCGGTGTTACAGAGTCCTGAAAAGCCAGGTATTAATATGGTTAAATAATTAGTTCTTACGCGACGTACTTACCCGGAACCATCAGTAATGTGTAAATATGTCATTGAGGTTGGTGGCGTAGAATATTCTTCAAATCGAATGCATGTTCGTCCTTCAATATCTCTCATAGCTCTTTTCATTAAATTATTCTTTTCATCTTCAGCTAAATTTATAAGAATTTTATACTTTTGACAGATTAATAAATATGTTAAACGGCTACAAGCAATCACATAAATATTTGAGACAAGGTAAAATTCAAGCAAAAATTCCGAATTTCCAATTAGATAAAAAGCCATAAATTTTCGGTAGCAAACCTAAAGATTAGAAAATTCAAAGTTTTAGTTTTTATTCCTTAGATAACCTTTTGAAGGATATAATATATATAGTACCGGTGTTTTTTTTTTTTACAAATTTTAGGTTTTAAGTTTGAAAACAAGAAGAAGTTTTTCCACGGAAAATATTTAATTGGTGACGTCAGCAGAATAATAATGACGTCATCAACAAATATTAACCAAATTGTTCATTTCGGTTGATACTAATATCATATCAAATTTCACTGCAAAAAAGCAAGGCAATCCCGAGGTCCCTTGAACCACCTAAAAGGCCTGCATACATAGCGTTAACCCTATGTAGGGTGGAAGGGCTTAAAAGATAATTTCTGAGAAAAATATTGAAATTCAGGAGATTATGACTGACAGGAAAGAGTTAAAAGACTTACTGAAATTTTCATGTATTATGTACGGAATGACATTTCCTGGCCATTTGTATTCATCTTCACTATGTATAGCTCTTCGATTAGCAGTATGTTGCTTGGAGTTCTGCTCATCTTCAATGGGCAGAAGATCTTCCGCTTGTTCTTCTGTCAAAAATAAATCACCTTGGACGATGCCAGCTAAATCTAATGGGATGAAATGTAAAGAACATGATCAGAAATGCTTATTTCCTTAACTCAAATGTGGAACCAATCATGAAAGACAACTGAATACTGTCTAGATATATCTTCATGTTTGGGCTGTGTATTGTCCGTATTTGGTAAACTTTTATACTGAGTACACAATAGTGAAACGTTGTCAACTAATGCTAGTTAGATTTTCAATAACTGAAAATTTGTTGTGCAACAGTTTTACAGATCTCTGTACGATTAATTGCAAACATAACGTGGTGCAACCGTACGACTGTCGTAGGCACAGTTGTTGGAAATCAAGTCGATTTTGCCCACTGAGCTTAACGGTCAACAATCTTACAATTGATCGGTTTCTTTGCACCGAAGAAACCAATCCATTGCAAGTTCGTTGAGGAAACACACTTCTGTACAGATTTATTTTTGTTGAATTTTGTCAACTTCATATGATTTAACCTTACCAAAGAAGTTGGTTTTGGAGCAAAATCTTTGAGATGGTCCCTACTATGCAGTATTAAATAAACCAGGGAGACACTTATTAATTTTTGGAAATTAAATTCCGTTTATTTGTTACTGCATAGTACTTAAAGCTTACCTTTATTAACCAAATACATCATATCGTCAAATGAACTTCTGATAGGATGGCATGTGGTATCTATTAAATATAAATGTTGCATATAAGTCATGTATATTGCATTGCTATTATACACAAAGTTTTGAAAGTTCAGAATACGGCGTCATAAAAGTTTTCTTCCTTTTTTTGTGTAGCGATATTATATCATGAAACATCGAAACATTATCATAAATGTCGAAAGTTAAAAGACGAAGAGAAAAAATACTCGGTGAAATTAAAAAAAAGTCCTGCTAACTAAAAGTTTAATAATCTAGTCGTAGTCTGCGGGACAAATGTACATATTCTGCGGAACAAATGTACCCTACCCCTGTAAAATGCGTAATATTAGATCCTTTGGAATAAAACTCAGTTTGAATATAATGTATAACTACCAATGATATTCTATTATGATAAGGCAAATTATTTTTTGCTGATGATAGTAAAATCTTTAAACTTTGACAGGAAATCAGAATCAGATACATCAGATGCATTTAAATTTATTTTTTTTTACTTTGATTTGAGATAAATGCCTTAGTGCAATCTAAATTAAATATATTTTCAGTTATACTTTGTACTCAGAAATTGTTATAAAGGCCGTTTTCAATTAGCGTAAAATGCCGCGCGGAATCCAAATGAAGACATTCCATTAGTAGAAATTGACGACATACGATGTGTGATGTCAATTTATACCAATGGAATGTCTTTTAATTTGACATGCGCACGATATTGTCCGCCCATTCGAAATCAACCTTGAAACTTGAAGTTCGAAACAGGACGCAACATAAAAAAGGAAAATGCAATCCAAGAAAATCTTAATGTGGCGTACATATTATACTCTGGCCGAATGTTGTATGACACGCTATGACATATCATGGGTTATGTGTGGCTGTATTTAGGAGGTGTACCCTTACACTAATAAATATACAATGACG
>JAULBZ010002917.1:0-17597 GCA_032360805.1 Neoturris breviconis
CTTCCACGCAGTGGACTGAGTTGTTATTCTCCATTTCTTTCATACACGGTGGAGGCGGTTGAAACGGTGAGGTGAGTTGTTATTCTATGTCTGAAAAATATGGACCCTTAGATTGCATGTATTAGAAAGGAGACTTTTAAACTAGTCACAATTATTGATAGGAACCAGCCCATAATTTTAGTTCTGTGATATAACTTAGAAAGTGAATGAATGTGAGTGAAGTGGGTAAGTTATAACAATTGTTGGATGAGAGGGTCAGGTGTTATGTAAAACTGAGAAAAACATTCTTGATGGCGGAGAATTATATTACGAAGGTGACAAAGAGAAACCTGCTTTTGTCTACCTCAGTTATTCATAATATGTTGTAGAAGACATTGAGCTTTTAATAAGAAATCTGTAAGGAGAAGTGTTAAGTGAGCAATCCTGAGAAACTCTCCGACCAGCGCAGCGTAAAAGATATTTGATGGTATGTTGCTGTTCATATATGGCATCCTGACAATAGAAAATGGAAAGTCATCCCGTTTGTCATAGAGCTTAAATGCAAATTACCATCCACCTAAGTGATGTCAAGATTCAAAAATGATGTATGGGACCCATTATGCTGAGCTTTTAGTTCTAGTTCTTGGAGATATATCCTTATGGACTCTTCCAAACTCATTTAAAACTCTTCCTCCATCATTTAAAGCACATAAGGCATCAATAAAACTATTTGTTAAATGAAAATGTTTAGCTTTAACCTTGACTGTTTGTATAAGAGAAGACATCTATTTCTCTGTGTATAGAAACAGGTTAGCCCGAAATGGGGCAGGATTGATTTCCATTGGTATTCCAATGGTCTCCTTCAGGGTGATATTGCCTACTGTAAAATAACAATTCTGGATAAGATACTTATAACGTTATTTGCACCTTGCATAACAAGCTGAAATGTATTCGTTCCAGCTAAATTAAGTAAAGACTGAAAAAAAACTATTCTTTTGCAGCCGCAATGTTTCCATAGAGACACCTTTTTCTACGCCATCAGAAAAATCTAAACCACTTTCATAACTTTCATATGGACTTTAGTTGGCAGGTAATTTAAAAAAATTCTAAAAGTGATTTTTGAACTTTAAACGTGCCAAATTAAAAGGTGAGAAAATAAGAGGGGTGCAAATTTTAATGGGAGTAATGTAAATTAAGGATAAAAAACCATAGCTTCAAAGAAGAAGCTAGTCTTGCAATATATATTTTTTGTTTAGGTCCAGCATGTCAAACTATCGAGCAGTTAAAAGATTTAATTGCAAATGGAATGAATATTGCAAGAATGAATTTTTCACATGGCGATTATGAGGTAAAACATATTTTAGTGATTTTATTTTTCGTTATCCATGATTAACACATATGACCCAAAAGTGTTGCAGGAAATCTTCATTGTACCATACAGCACAATGAAATACACTTTTAAGATTTTCTAACTTATTGTGTGTGATGACAGATATCTTGATCACTCTTAGTAAGAGTAAAACTTATCCCTCTTGGATGTTGAAGTAAACCAGGATATATATTTTTTATCATATTTTAAGGTAGAAAACCTAAAGAGCCTTTGCAAAAAATCCAACATGTTGGTAATAGAAATGGATGAAATGTTGGATGTTTCTTTCACATTCTATTCAATATTTCCTCCAAACTATCCCATTGTATTTGAAATCTTGCTCAGGCTAGAAAAATACAAAAAATCAGGAAATAACGGCTCTGGTCTCTCTTTTTTTTATCGCTATTTCCATGGTAAATGCTGTCATGAACTACACTCCCTTGTTCCTTCTCTATATTCTTTCACTCCAAAAACTTGCTTCTCCAAATTATGTTCAAATCACCAATTCTTTCTCGACATTTCTAAATCTTGTTGTAAATTTCATGAAACTAACTTCTTTCCACATGCTGCAAAGCTATGAGCTCTTTGCCCAATGATTCGTTACCGTATTCATATAATCTGGCAATATTTGAACGCAAAGTAAATAAATCTCTAAGCTCTACAAAATTGTAAATAGGATACAAATTTTTTTATTAGATCTAACTAAATTCTATACTTTTATATCCATAAATGTTTATGCCAAATTTCTAGTTCCATATTTCTATTATTTATTTTTTTAATTTCTTTTATCTTTTCCTCTCCATTAGTAACCCTCTGCAATCTAGTGAATTGTTTTTTCTGTGAATCAACAATACATATATGAATATCGATAAGTGGATATTACTTCCTTCGTGCTATATAATATAATAGATATAACAAGGTCGAAACGCATTCAGTGTTCCCGTTGATCTCGTCTCTCTGAGCACGTGCAATGCTATTTTACTATTTTTACTACATGTATAATTTGTTCTTATCGGACATGAAGATGGAATACATGTTCAGATAATTCTTCATTTTGTTGTATTTTTTTATATATGTAACACAATAAAATACACTTTGGCCATTCTAAGAACTGATTTATCTGAAATCGAAGGAAATACTTTATTTGTAAATAAGTCAGGCTGTTTCCATGTATTTTTATTTTTAAAGGAAATCCGAAATTCTTTCAAACAACGGCTTTTAGTTTGTTTTGATAACATCTTGAACTATTTGGTATATTACACATTTGCTTTTCACAATAGTATTATTCAACGCTCTTCACAGTACTTAACCATATTATATTACGTTGAATTACTGTTTGTTTACATTGGTAGTGAATTCAAATTTTGAATTTTGGATTTCCTACAAGGAAGAAATTTTTTTTGCACAAACACAAACACCCACAAATAAAACAAAAGTACCCATATTTAGGAGATTTAGAAACAATATAGTCTGCATACTCTGGCTCCCCAGCAGAATTGATTAGATTCCACTTGCTCATAAATTTAGATGCAATGCATCATAAAACATAAAAACGACACATATGTAGAAAATCTTTAAAAAAAAGTAAGAATCTACTGTCCAGCAGTTGATTTGTAAGAAAATATATACAAAAGTATTTAAAAATATATTTATTATAAAACAAGATATTGAATTATCATTTAACGTTATTACAGAAAAGAGGTAAATATTTCTGAAGCAGATTTGTTATATTTACAAAAAGCGTCAGGGTGGTAGGCATATGCCTTTTTAATCTGTTTTAGTACTTTGTTTTTATTACCAGCCTGGGATAACATTTGCTGGAATAGCTCATTAGCTCTGGGAATAAAATTAGTGAAAAGCATAGTTGTTCTCACTATTCTTAAAATCTCTGATGGTATAGATCCACAGAAGATAGAGCTATGAATGTTACTGCATCTAGGCATTCTTACAATAAAGAAGACATCGCGTTCATCAAATAGTTTATATATAAACATGCCATCACGAAGGGTAATCTAAATCTCTAAACATATATATATAGTTGCAAACAGTTTTGACCAGGAGACAAACCAACCAATAAACAATTTAAAATTTACTTTTATTTCTAATAAATCTTTTAATTTGTTTTTTTAAATTTTTGAGAAATAAAAGTATATTTTAAATTGTTGATTGGTTTGTCTCCTGGTTACTTCCAAACCTGTTTGCTACTACTTGTTATTACTTTTACCAATATATATTATGTTTTTGTAGTGTAAGCATAATGCTATGATGTATACTGTATACATGCAATTCACATTTATATATGCTAGGTTTAACTTTTACTTGGTTTGTCAGACTACTTTCAATAACGTACCTTTTTATTTATAGTACCATCAAAAAACTATTGACAATGTTCGAGCTGCAGCATCTGATTCATTTCCTCATCCTGTTGGAATTGCTCTTGATACAAAAGGCCCAGAAATTAGAACTGGTAATCTAAAAAATGTAAGTTTTGCTGTTTGCATATATAATATGCATAAGGGAAACAGATGCAATAAGAAACACTTTTATAAGAGACTCAGTTAAGAAAAACACAGATTAAGGCTTATAACACAACTGTAAGTCATAGACGATATGAATAGCATGATTAGTGAATTGACTAAAATATAAGAATGAGTTAAGAAACATTGAAGCTGAATTTCCATTGAAAATAAGAGAAGGATTATGCACTATAACTGATGAGACCTAGCAAGGTCGAAGTCTTTTTGTATAATTATTATATAAGTGGATGTCCCCTTACTTGGTCCTATACTGTTTGCATAAAGTATCTTCTAAAACACCTCTAATGTGATAAAAAATGTGCTTATTTTTACAACAGTTGACGTTTATTTAAAAATATATTTAACATTTGGTGCATTTTGTAGGGTGGTACTGTTAGTTACAAGAAAGGACAGGATTTGAAAGTCTCCTGTGATCCTGCAGTTAAAGAAGAATGTGATATTGATAACCAATACTTGGAATATCCAAGTCTAACAAAATCATTAAAAATAGGCAGTAAAATCTTCATTGCTGATGGTTTGTTAGCTCTTACTGTAACACAAATACTTGATAATAAAACAATCATGACATCTGTGATGAATGATGCAACAATTGGTAGCCGAAAGAATTGCAATCTTCCGGGAGCTATTATTGATTTACCAGCTGTTTCTGAGAAAGACAAACAGGATTTGTTGTTTGGTGTAAAAAATAAGGTATATAAATCTGATAGGTATTGTTGTTTATCTGTATCCTTGTCCTTTTCTTGATACTGCTTGTTTATTCTGCAAAAAAAGAAAGAGTTTTATTATTTAAGTTGTGTCATTGCTTAAAGAACCTCTGGGTGGAAGATAATGTAGATGCAGGGATGGATGTATCTTCAGATATTTTGCTTGGTTTTATCGAGAATGAATGGTATAATATGGATAATAATTGCGGATGTGTCAACAGTTTTCTGCCAGTACATTTGAATTTTTTTTCTCCGCTTGTTATTGCTCCTTAGGTTTTTTAATGACAGTTGAGATAAAGGCTATATTCTGAAACCACCTAGAGCAAATTTCTGTTGTCGAATTCTATTTTTTCTCCAAATGTAATTTTGAATAACTTAAGTTGCATTTGGAATTGAACCAAAACCGAACACATAACTTAAAAATCCGAAACAGAACTGCTCAAATTGCACTTCAAAGAATACAAGCTTTTTTGAAGAAAAAAACCCAGTCCTATTAGGGTTAACTGTTTAATTTGAATAGTTTTGTTTTATCTATCAGAAGCTTGTATAAACATTCTATATTCAGCAAAACAATTTTCACATTCATGCACTTTTAGGTTGACATGGTTTTTGCTTCGTTTATACGAAAGCGCCAAGATGTTCTTGACGTAAGGGAAGCACTTGGTCCAGACGGTACAGATATTAGAATTATATCAAAAATTGAAAACCATGAAGGTATAATAAACATTGATGAGATCCTACGAGTAACTGATGGTGTAATGGTTGCACGAGGTGATATGGGGATGGAAATACCCTTAGAGAAAGTGTTTTTAGCTCAAAAGATGATCATTGCTAGATCATCATTAGCAAATAAACCTGTAATTTGTGCTACACAGGTATGAGTAATCTGTAGTAGTAGTACTGTGGAGGAGAGATTATTGGACATAGCTTCAAACCTTGTTGTCTGAAGGTATGCTCAGCAATTACTCCTCCATAGTGATTATTTGCTCTTATTTTGACCCCTGCATACACACGCTTTCAAGGGGTAATTCTTCTTTTTGGGTAGATCATTTAATGAAGAAAATAGAAACAATAAGTTTGTTCAAAAGTATTGCCATTGCAAAAATACATTCCTTATTTTATCACTTTCCACTTTCACACATCATATTGCACATGTAGAATGATTATATTTCAGATGTTGGAATCAATGATACAAAATCCACGTCCAACACGCGCTGAAATAACTGATGTTGGAAATGCTATCGTTGATGGAGCAGATTGTGTCATGTTGTCTGGTGAAACTGCCAGTGGTGCATACCCTTCAGAAGCTGTTGCTATCATGCACAAAGTGAGAAAACACTACAAATAGTTGGATGAGCTTTTGCTGTCACAGCCTATTGTCTTATTTGACCATGCTCATGTAGATATTTTATTTGACCATTCTATTTAAATATTTTATCTTCTCTGAACCAAGTACTAGCCAACAAGGTTCCATTAGTAGTTTGAACTAACAGTAATATTTTATAAGTGTAATCTCAGATCTTAACTTGACCTAACTGCACTTCGTTGAAGTCATTATTCATTTCCATTCATAACCTTTTTATACTGAATGTGGTGTTCTAGGAAAATCAAAGAAATTGACCAATATTATCAGAGCCTGTTTTTTGAGAGCTAATATGGGATATTAGGTGTAACAGGTTTCATTATCTTTTTTACAAATTTACTAAAAGAAAACTTTCTCAATTAATGCCGACAATTAATGTGGATTTAAAAATTGGCTTAGGATTGGCTTAAATACATCTAATAAAGATTTTTTCTGATGTCATCGTGTTTTGCTGATGTCATCAAAATCCACACCTTACTATGATACTTTTTTTGAAAAGTGTGGAGTCTTTTGAAGCCTTTTAACTTCAGAAGTCAGAATAAGGCGCCAAAATTAGCAAAAAATACCAAAATATCAAAATGTCCGTCACGACAAGGTGATTGTGATGTCAACACAAATGAATTATTAACAATTTGTACTTTTTCACTTTTATAAGGATTTTATGGGCAATTTGAAAGGTGGTTTCGAGAAATGACCAATAAATTTTGAAGATCACGTGTTATAGCTATGAAAATTTTCAAAATGTGTAAATTAGGGATATACTAAATGTGACAAAAAGTTTTAAGACTTCAGCATTTACACAAGAAAAGTTGTTTGGAAAAATATGGCACCCTGGCAGAATCCGTTTTTTTACAAAATGGAGACTTTGTAAAGTTAATGCTGTGATTTGAAAATTTGAATTATATGAGGTTTGGCCACATTCATGAAAATATAGTTATTATTTTAACAAAGAAAGAACTGTTTTAAGGAAAATGTATTCTTCTGTTACATTTTTCTATTCTCTAGTGCTTTATTTTTAGTTTCCATAAACAGAATGTAGGAACCATCTTATAAACATGAGTTATTAATTAAAATTGTTTTTTATCAATATATAAACATATGCAATGTAGTTAAAGACATTTGTTATATAAATAAACTGCAAAATGGTGATTGTGTGGCGACGCCCACACGGTAAATATTTTGAATCTTTTTGTGTCAATGTTGCATTTACAGCAAGTGTCATTCTCTGTAAAATATTTATTTCACTCTTGAACATAGAAAGGTAGGTTTATTTGCAAACAGGTGTAGTTTACAGCATGCTTTCGTGTTCAAAACAACATATTTGTCTCTTCTTTTTCTATGGCATAATAACATTTGCTAAATTTGAATGTTTTTGGTTGTGATATCTTGAAAGTTTATGTACAAATTTTATCCACGCAAATTTATACGACATTGAAAATGTAGTAGTGTTGAGAATCATTACTTCATTAGCATAATAGAGCTTAGTGAGACAAGTCTTATGATTATTTTGCTCTGTTGTGATACAGAAAAGCTGCCATTTTGGAATTAGGAAGCCGTGCCGGTAAACATTTGGGGAGATTCCCTTTTTCTGACATTTGCTGGATTTTTCGAAAATGTATCTATATATAACAAATGATTATTTTTAAAGCACCTAGTATGTGTTAGATAATATTCTAAGTATATAACATAATGTACATGTAGGTTAGATACATATAGTCCATGTATCCTATGTACAAGTCTTAATAATTTAAGTTAAAAAGTCTTATTGTATTACTTGTAACATAGTCATATTCTCTATTTTTATTTAGTATATACATAATGCTATGATGTATAATGTGTGTATAAAATTATTTTTTATGTGCTAGGTTTAACTTTTGCTCGGATGGGTGGGCTACTTTCAATACTGTACCTTTGACTATTTTCTTGCAAGAACTGTTCAGGGTTTGCTAATTTTGCAGTAGAAAATGTTAAGGTGTGAACAGTAGAGTCTGCAGCAACATTAAATATTATGCAATGTTATAACTCATATAAAATCAAATATTTCCACCTAGTTGAGATTCTGCTTTTAGCTATAGAAAAATCTATCTATATTTACTATAAGTTGGAATTATTAGACTATAGATTTAAGACTAAAAATATTTTTCCAGACGTTCTGTTGATCAGTGTTAACATATCCTAGTTAAGAAACAAACGTTTATTCCATTAGCTAACTTTTACTAAAAGTGTAAGTTATGGAGAGTACATTGCAAGGGACCCAGGAAACTTCTTTGAATTTATGAAAAGCTTGAATAACATCAGTTTAAATTATAGAATACCAGTTTCTTTATTTAAATTATAGATAAACTTTTTGGTATCATGATTCTAACACGTGTGGCTTTATTGTAATAACTATTAGTGGACCTGTGGTTTCAATTTTCGTACTGGTGTTAATCTTCACAATACAGTTATTTTTTGTTACTATGACAACTAAATAATAAACAAATGTTTATATAATGTTGTAAATAGAGTTTGTACAAAGTTATATGCTTTGAAAGCAAAGGTTATTAAAACCTATATTCGTGCAGTGTTTTATTGTGGATAGGACGAGAGAGGAATTTGTATTGATATATTTTGAATTGAAATTTACTTTGCCATGTATACTTGAACAGAAGTGTTATTAGGTGTTTAATATTTTAATTCAGAGAATGTTTATTTTTTTTAGTCCAGAACGAGTTGTACGTAGAGAAATGTTTTTCATTTTCTTAGTGAAAAGCGATTTTTACATTAAGTTCTAAAAGAAAACACGAATGTTATGGTAATTGTATTTCTCGCAAGGAACCCTCCCCATACAGCTTTATTCTCTGTGTGGCTTTATTTTCTAAATTGTTGATTGTATTCTTCTTAGATATGTCGAGAAGCTTCTTCGGCTGTTTTCCATCGTATTATTTTTGATGAACTGAAAAATGTTAAAGCAACAACAGATGCTACTGAGACTACAGCAATTGCTGCTGTCAGTGCATCATTTAAAGTCAACGCAGCCGCTATCATTGTATTAACTACATCTGGAAGGTTAGAAGGTTTTAAATCCTTGATTTTCTTATTTTTCACAGGTTCAACACACTGCTGAATTGACCACAGTATTTAAGGCAGGCGCTATTAATATCTGTTTAAAAGAAGACACTTACTAAAAGGAAGCGCTTATCCAAGGAAGGGCGCTTATTCAAGAAAGGGCGTTTATTCAAGGAAGGGCGCTTATTCAAGGAAATTTAGAAACGTACTAACCCCCACTCATCATCATAGCAGAGAGATAAGTTGTATATGTATGTTATTGTGACATCATTCATTATGGTGTGTCTTGACAAACTGTGTGGTGCAGGTTGCGTATATTTGTGTCTATAGCGATTCTAAAGTATACATTATACACGAACTTATTGTGTAAAAGTATTGTGATTTTAATAAGCATTTCGAATCTTCTAAATTGGATTTTCTAGCGGAGATTGATTGAATGTAAACTTACTATAGTTCTTTGTACCGTTTATGTGCTTAGTTATTGTTATAGTAGTAGTAGTAGTAGTAGTAATAATACGTATGATTTGTTTAGAACTGCTTGGTTACTTTCTCATTATCATCCACGATGTCCCGTAATTGTTATCTCTCGTAGTGGACACGTTGCTCGAATTGCTCATTTATATAAGGGCTTGTTTCCACTTGAGTATTCTTTTCAAAGAAAAGAAAAATGGAGTGAGGATATGGATGCTCGTTTGGAATTTGGTATTGAATCAGGACGTGATATGGGTTTTATACGAAAAGGTTCATACATTGTATTTGTGTCTGGATGGCAACCTGGATCCCATCAAACAAATACAGTTCGTATTCTACAAGTTGAAGATGAGAAAAAGATACTCGGGCGAAGAAATACAGAAATCACTTTTCCACAGAAGTAAATCTTCAAATGTTAGTGTGGTTTGAATTGTTGAGGATACACATACCATCATCATGATTTATTATATTATTTTATTTATTCTTCTGTTTCGAATGTTATCGTTGCCTTGGTTATCGTTGCCTTGGAATCCAAGAAATCCAATAATTTAAATTAATCTTTTTAAAGGAAATCCGAAATTCTTTCAAGCGACGGCTTTTAGTTTGTTTTGATAACATTTTACTGTTCGGTATATTGCACATTTGCTTTTCACAATGGTATTATAGAACGTTCTTCACGGTACGTAGCCACGTTATATTATGCCGAACGTCGGTTTGTTTACATTGGTGGTGAATTCATATTATGAATTTCGGATTTCCTTTAACTGTTACCGTTATTTGGTTAAAGCGGTTTCACGTTTTTGATTCTTAGGGTGTATGCCTACAGAAAGGATTTGACAGAGAATTGCGATTCTGACTAATATCTTCATCAAAACTACTATATAAGCTGTATACTTATATTTATTTATATGGATTTGTTTTAGATTTGTTTCAGAATACATTTCCTGGAACGCAAACTCATTTATGCTGTTTCTGCAATAAGCTGATTTGGCATACACCCTATGTTACTATAGTTTTCGATTATGTCGCCATTTGCTACTTCACTCATAAAAAAAGTCAGTTACCTATGAACTTACGTCTCTCTTTTAAACCGATCACTTTGATTGATCTCTTCATCTAAACATCCGTGCAAATGTGAATTAAAAATCAAAACTAAATTCTAGATAATATATGATTCTTTTCTGTATTACTTTATTTATGTATTGGTGTATGGCTAAACCGTTCTTCCACACAATGGTCATTAGTTCAGAAGTTGTACATATTTAAAAATGGCATGTCAAGAATGGTGTCATATAGATTTTGCTCAAACCTAAAAATAACTGGCAGACCTGTGGAGAAGTGTTTCCATACTAAAAATACAAAAAGAGTATCTATAAAATTACTTCTAAAACCTGTAGGGCGGAGTTGTAGTTGTTGGCGTCTGTATATTAATTTGTATTTTGATCAACGAATCCAGACAATTACGAGAAAAGATATAAGTTATATTTAATTTTCAGCAATTTGTTTTTCCTTATTTATATTTTAGTTCTAAGGATCATCTCAAGATTATTTTTTAAAGAAGTTGGATATATTATCTAAAAGTTTTTATTTTTTAAAGAAGCTGGATATATTAAGTCTGTACTAAAGAATTAATGCTTAGTTTGTTGCAACGGATTGTTGCTTTACAAATAATAGTCATTTAGTTTATCCAGTTTATCCAACTATATGTTTTTCCTTGTATTTCATATTTTTGTATAGTATATTGAAAAACATCGAGAATTTATGTGAGTTGTAACTCATCTGGTCAACAACATTTCTATGGAAAAACAAACAATTCTTTCAGATAACTAAGATAATGCTTTATGTGAACATATGAAACAGCCTTGGAAAGGAGTATTCTACTCTCTATTTCGACGTTTCTTTCTGTATAACATTTTCTAATGTAAATGAATATTTTGGAGAATACTACTCGTGAGTAAGTAGTAACTTATCTACATAATAATATTATTTCTTGTTGTATCTGTAATATGAAGAAGCTCTATTTTGATAAGTTGAAATAAGCAAGCTCTGCATAGAAGGGTTTGGTGTCTAAGATCTTGCATTTGATTGGCTGCATAGAAAGCAAGTAATTGCAAGTTCGTTGTACTCTTCTGCACAAATACTTTACAGTATTTCAACACTATATAATTATTATTATGCTAGTGCTAATTAAATAACTTCAACAATGATTATATGAAAAATGGGATGTTCACCATCGAAAAAGCAACCAGTACACGAAAAGCAGTCAATAAAGGTACGTCATATAAGCAAAGTTTTGTTACATATCTACTAGCCATAACTCCTAACGTTGACTATTTATACACATAGAAGTAAAATTATAAATTACTAAAATTAAAAACTGATCACTAAAAACACATCATTACAGTGAGGCTAAATATGTATAACTGATATTATAAATATTAAAAAAGATAGTTAAATAATAATTCTATATATAACCAACAACTTGTATATAACGTTTACAGATCCTGCAGGAACAGTTTGTCGGAACCCATTTCTTTATGTCCCTTTTAAAATTGTTTAAGGATGTCGCATTTTTAATTTTATCAGGCACCATATTCCAAACCTTCGGTCCAAAGAATCTTAATGAATCAGTTCCATCACATACTGTATTTACGTAAGGAAGTTCAAAATCAGTTTGTGAACGTAGTTTAGGGCCATCATAACATTTGTATAAAATATTTCTTTTATGAGACTAGATAAATTATGTTTTGCTTTGTATAATTCTATTGCTTTTGTTATGCTAGTCACTCTGGGTTAAAAAAGGTATAAAATCTACCGTTACACTTTTTATATAAAAGATCTTTCTCTTGAAATTTTCGGTTTATGTTGGTTTGCCAGACTGCTTTTAGCCCTATTTAGCATTGGGTATTTTTGAATTTTGTAAGTCTGGACGGGGGAGGATGGTTATTTTCTACAAACTTAAAACTTGACACAATGGTAACGAAACGAATGTTTTAATCCAAGTATTTTTTTGCTTTTATTAATTTTGCTGTGACGTCATCAGTAACACATGGTATGACAATTTTATTAATTTTTGTTTTTAAATATTTAAAATATTTGATTTCTCAAGTTTTCAGATTCTGTTTGCTTTAAAAGTTGTGTATAACTTTCCAGAGTTTTTTTGTAACAATATGTTTTGGTATTGAAAAATTGCACAAAAGTCTGGTGAATTTTCCTTCAAAACAAAGGAAGAAACCATGGCAATGCAAATGTAAATTGAGAACGGGGGAGGAGTGGGCAGGTTGAATAGGGTTAAGATAGTATCTTGAATCAAATATGTTTTATCTGCTGATTTCAGTCTACCTTGCATTTTCTATTTCAAGGTTCAGGATGGCGAGGAAAACAATAACATTGTTATAAATAATGATGATACTAATATAGATGAGGTGAAGAAAAGTTTACACAGCATCGAAACAATTGATATAGGTGATGATAAACTAGCAACTGATCAAAATAAAATAAGTAGTTGTCAAGACGACCATCCGATAACTCAAAGCTTAAGTCCTGATACTAATCATGTAAAAAAACAAAGTAACAATTTAGCATTGGACAGAAAAGAAACATCTCGTAGCCGTACTGTTTCAATATTGACTGATGATGGTTACAATGACATTGATGAGCATCATGAGGAACAAGCTGATGTTGATATAGTAAAACTTTATGATGCAATGCAAACTTTTAATACTGATGAACAAGAATTGATTAAGGTGTTTATCCCTACTCATTCGACATACAGACAACTTCTAAGAGTGAAATATGCAGAAAAGTATCAAGAAGTAAGTCAGAGGAGTATACGGTTGATAGATGCTCTAACACTTCCTTACACTTAGTAGTATATTTGTAATTCCTTTATCTTCTTTGCCTATCCCGTAAAAAAGAACTGACAGCTTCGAAATAATTTTAATCAGCTCTTCTCCCTTAGGGATGTTTTATATAAATTTTTATAAAGGACTGCCGGCCTGAGAACAACCTTTGGGTAAACACTGAAGAGAGAAAGTTATATTGGTGATACTGGTGATATTCGGCAGTTCTTTTCAGGCTTGAATTGAAATGCATGATAAATTATTATTCTTATCTTTTTTTACAGGATTTAGTGAAAGCAGTGAAACGTAATACTTCAGGTTCACTGCAATATTTATTGATTCATATTCTTCTGGAAGTACACGAATTCATTACATATTTGATGAGAGATTACATAGAACATAGAAAATATGTATTGTTAGCTGAATTATTAACAGCATCTAATTCTGCTGACATCAGAAAAGCAAAAGAAGAATATCGGAAATGTATGTTTAATTTATCACATTTGGCAACATTAAATGACGATGTTACGTCAATAATATTAAATTACGATGTTACGTCAATAATGTTGGAAGGTTGAATGTTGATTTGATAATTTTATTGAATCCTCGCATGATAGGGCAGAAGAATAGTCTATTGTTTTGATTCGTCTAAAACGTTATATTTACGTTTGAAAGTGACGTCACTTCAGGAATTACAAAGATTTATTTGCCCTACGATGCGAAGAAACCTTTTTTACAGGTTCAATACAGTGTTAGACTTTCTTCCTTGATAATCTGCAAACAAAAATATGTAATCAATGGTTATATTAAATAAACCATGTACTAACTGCTTATTTCGGATAAATCATGGTTATATTTCTCTACCAGCTTATTGGTGATCTATCTAAGCTGGGTAATAAACCATGTACTAACTGCTTATTTCGGGTAAAGCATGGTTAAATTTCTCTACCAGCTTATTGGTGATCTACCTAAGCTAGGTAATTAACCGTACACTAACTGCTTACTTCGGGTAATCCATGGTTATATTTCCCTACCAGATTATTGACGATTTATCTAAGCTGGGTAATAAACCATATACCAACTGCTTACTTTGGGTAATCAGGAAACTATTGACCCATATTTTACTCTAATTGCAATTGTCCTCATTAACAGTTAGTCTTATTTCGCATCAAGTTGATTTTTATTGTACCTTGTTCATTATGTATTTTCATTTTGTCCAAATATTTCTGTAACTCAAAAACACTCTTCCACAGTTATCATCAGGCTTGGTTATTTCTCTTTCAGTGTTTGAAAGTTCATTTGAAGATGATGTTAGAAAATCGCTTGACGACCTTATTCCAAAAAGTTTGAAAGATGTTGTTTTACCATTGTGTATATTAGAGCGAGAAGTTAACAAAGAACCTGATGATGAACTGATCCAAAATGAAGCTGATAAATTAAGCCATGGACCAGATGAAATAACAGAGTTGTTACTTCAAAAGTCATATAGTAGATCTACATTGGCAGCCATCTTTAAATGTTATAAGTTAAAATATTACTTGTCTCTAACAGATAGCATCGATATTGAATTTCATGATGATACAAAGGCTTTCCTGGCCACGATAGGTATACTTTAAATTGTTATTCTCGTAGGGTATCATTTCAAAATACGCAACCTTTGTGATAGGCAGCCTTTAATTGCGTTTAGGGTGAAACTTATTTAGGGGTCCAAATTTGATTACATTCTCGAAAAATGAAAGTGAACAGAAGGGTGTTATATCAGCTGACAATGGATTGGTTTTAAATGGTATGAACAAATCTATTGCAACATCTGTCTCAGTACTCTCCTTTGTAGATTTTATTTTTTAAGACGGGCCTCGAGTTGTTTTGTATTTATGGCAGTTCTGCATACCTTGTGTTTGGAAAATAATGTTTATTAGATTAATGATTAATATAAGATGAGATAGGAGTAGTTATTTTGGAGTGCAGCTTTCAGAATGTAAGAACCTGGTTGGTTGTTGTCTCTATATGGCTAATAAAACTGAACAAGGAACTGGCTTAGATGGGGTTTCAGCAGGAATAATAATTCTTAAATATTTCACTTACACATTCTTCGTTATAGTTCAAATATCAGAAGATGCACCAAAGTACTTTGCAATACACTTATGTGAATCTATCAAGGATAACGATGAAAAGAGAGTCACAAATATCATAACAACAAGAAGACAGGTAAGTTTCACTTGAGGATTTACAAAAATTGTTTCTCAAAGCTTAATCATACCAGGATACAGAGTATGGGGAAAAAAAGTTGATTTTGATTGTTTTCACAAAAATTCCCTTTTAATAATAATCGAAGAAGTCCATAATAATTCGGATCCTATAAAAAAAATCTGTAACTAGTTATGTGATAAAACTTGATACTTATATTAATTGCACGTTGTTTTTTTGTTTTTTATAAGAAACTTTAGATTTGAGCAAGAACTGGAGTTTCTTATTTTTTCCAAATATTTTGGTTTCTTTACTTATCAAAGTGAGTAGAGTGATATACTGTATGTATTGCAAACGCATAAAAACCCAACAAAATATACAAAATGGAACGGTTTGTTTGACATAATTACTAAGAATGCTTTTTTGTCACGAGACGTGTATAGTCACAGTGGAAATGACACTGCGAGAATATGACAAACAAACGATACTAATTGATGAAAAAGATCAACTCAAAAAGTTCGTTTGCGTACGAGTTGATTGCATGACACGGCATAGCTAGTATATATCTAATAAGGAGTAAAATACTAATATATTAAATATATTAAATTTTTGTGAACTGATCTGGATAGACATGCTCACGTCAAGTTAAACAACGTATCGTCAAGTTGTTTGTACCATCTGTGAACAAGACTTGCATAAAATATAAATACAATATTTGGGAACTGATCTGGAGAGGCATGCTCACGTGAAGTTAAAAAACATATTGCCTGTTATTTCTACACTTAAACAAAAATTAAGAGGTATTTGGCGAATTTTGACGCCACAAGCATCACATAAATGCGAAAAATGACCACCGGAACTCCCTAGAGTTATTGTGTAGACGTAAAACTTAGAAACTAAGGTATATTTGTTGTATTTCTTGATATTCAAAATTCGCTTTATCTCAATTATTTTAGGTTAAACTTTGACTCGGTTTGGTAGGCTACTTTCAATATCCTATGGGCAAAAGCCACTTCTCCACAGTGATTATTTGCTCTTAATTTTAATATCTCTTTGTGCAACGGAAATAAAACAGTGTGACTGGTCATGAATTTGTCATGAAAGGTGTCATGTAACTGGTCATGAATTTATTTGTTGACACAATAATAACCCAGTGGTTGAAATAAGAGCAAATAATCACTGTGGAGGAGAGATTCACTCCACACCTCCTGATTATTTCCACAGTCAGGTTTAGTAGTGCTAATGGTTGTGTTTTAGATTGACTATGAAATGATACTAAAAACATATGAAGAACAATCAGATGGTAGATCTCTTCTTGACGATATCAAAAGTTTGTTTTCTGGCTCTTCTCAAAATGCAATTAGTTTACTGCTTCACAATAATTCAACATAGTTGCGTCAAAGAAGGTGGCCCTGCTTTTGACCCTGCTTGTGATACTGGTGGCCATGAATTTGTTTCAGAGACATTGCTATTAAATATATCTGCTGGCACAGATATTTTGTGTATATACATAATATATATATATTTAATTATGACATGTTAATTAAGTATGTGCAAGTCTAGTGGGCAAAAACTTGTTCAAAGTCAGCCGTAAAACGTTACTCTTCTCCGCATGGCACTAATTTTTGTTATTGTACGTAGAAGGGTGATCGTTGGTTTCCCCTTGTAATGACCTAACAACCACGTGATAGGCAGTATTTTATTTTTCGTCGGGATAGTATATATATAACGTTTAACCGTACGTCATGGTTAACAAATTCTGCTTCTTGCCGGACATCATTTGTGGAGGAATATAATGCCCAACAGTTTTGATAAATTTAAATTTGGCTAAATGGAAGATTCTTTTGCAAATTCATTTGGTAGCTACATTCTCTAAAAAATATTTACAATATCCTTGACTCGATACTCTCCAGGTATATTCTAGAAAATATTTACAATATCCTTGACTCGATACTCTCCAGGTATATTCTAAAAAATATTTTCAATATCCTTGACTCGATACTCTCCAGGTACATTCTAGAAAATATTTACAATATCCTTGACTCGATACTCTCCAGGTATATTCTAGAAAATATTTACAATATCCTTGACTCGATA
>JAULBZ010002918.1:0-17593 GCA_032360805.1 Neoturris breviconis
CGGCGAAATTTTCTCACAGCGGTTTCATCACATTTTTCCTGCTTAGTTTCCCCAAACTGTTTCTCGTTTTCTTTCTCTGTAAATTTTCAAAAATATAAAGGTGGAAAGAAAGGGATAAGAGGAGCAGTTTGGTTTCATCAGACTAACCACAGGCACATCATTTTGTCCTTTTTGTCTTAGTCCTTTGTCTTAGTCCTTTTTGTCTTAGTCCTTTTTGTCTTTTTGTCTTATTCCTCAATTTTTGGGGATATAAAATAAAAAAATAGATATTTTATAAAAGTATTTTTAGAATTTTAGGAATTGAGGTTTCCATTAGGAAGCTTCCTTTTTCAATTTATTTTTATTTTTTAATGATGTGAATGTTAAAAAGCAATTAGGAATTTAAAGTTTTAAAATTTTATTCTAAGTTTATGAGTTTATATTTAACATAATTAATTTTAGCAGCAGATGATGGAAACCATGTTTTATTAGCTGTATTATGTGTTAAATACATACAGTGTATGGTTTCTTCAAGCAGTAAAAACATATAGTATGGTAAAAGCACATAGTATATGATTTGTATAGCCTCTGCATATGGCCTATGTACTATGTACATATATCATATATACATATATATATCCTGTATACATGTAACTTTTATACATATAGCCTGTATACATGTAGCTTATATACATGTAGCCAATATACAAGTCTTTTAATTTAATTAAAAAGACAAAGATTTATTTAAAACGTTAAAAGAATATATATATTAAGTTATTATATGCATATTCTCTATTTTTATTTAGTGTATATATAATACTATCATGTATAATGTTCGTAGGAAAATCATATTTATGGGCTAGGTTTAATGTCCATTTGGTTTGGCAGACTACTTTCAATACCATATCTTTAATTCAGAAAGTTTTCAGCTTTGAAGCTTAAAACTATACTCAAAAACACTCCTCCACAGGTGGTGTCCGACAGTTATATTTAGACTTAGGGTTCACCCTTCTCTACTTATTTTACAACTTTTCAGTTACTGGGGAAAAATTAAGCGAAAGATTGGTAGAAATTGATGTCATTGTTAAAAGTTGACGTCAAGTTCTACCAATGGAATATCTTCTTTTGGCTTTTGCAGCGAATTTTTCACCTATAGTAAAAATTAAGCTAAAGATTGCAGACTGGATATATTAATTTGGAAATGGTTCTTAGAGCAAATAATCACTGTGGAGGAGTGATTTTTGATCATAGCTTCTGGCTACAAAGCTTGAGGCTAAGTTCAAATATGCTCCACAATGATCATTTATATTCGTATTTGGTCTACTCCCTACATTTTTTTTTACCTTTTTAGGAATCTCTACTTCTTTATAAGATCTTGTCTATATTATGCATTGCAACATCCTATTACGATAAATATCAGAAAGTTAGAAGAAAAGAAAATCTACTAAAAGCTGCTTTAAGTAAGTTGAAACATTACTATTCCGCTTATCTTATTAGACTATGTTCCTGGAGTACTATCAATTTGGAATTTTGGAACAGCATTCGAGCAAAATTTCGGAAGGACTAGCAATTTTTTTTTTTTTTCGTTCACTCTGGTTCGAATATCGGAGGGAAAAGGACTCGAAATTAGTTATCGGTCCAATGGACGAAAATGCGTGGTACCATCTTTAAACTTGGTACCGGCATTCTAGCCAATAATATTACGAGACAGTTGGTCAATCTATTCAGTCACCATCCATGTAGGATGTGGAATAAACCTTAATAGTATATGCGGTTGAGGTTAATTAGTCAACGATCAACATATTGCTTCTTCCTCAATCAATATCTAGATTGCTGCTTTAAAGCTGGTTTTCTCTAGACTGCGAAAGCCAAAAAATACATTTTATTAGTAGAAATTGATGTCACACATCTTCTTTTGGCTTTTGCACCAAATGTTTCAGCCTGGGGAAATTCACCTTAACTCTATTCAGGCCGGGCTTTTAGGGGGCTTTGTCATGCCGGGGGTGGGATGAGGGGGGGAGGGGGGTAACCAAAAATCATGATGGAACCATGCTATAGTGTCGAAAACTTCCAGGAAGTTAGGTCAACACATAATTAGCATTTTATCATAATTATTTTCCTGATGACTTCATCACTCATGATGACGTTATCTTTAAAAAACTTGTGGTTTCCTAAGCTATACACCAAATCGTAAAAAATATGGTTGCTAGGGGGAAATTATCTTTATTTACCGAAAAAAAATACATCAAAACTTAATATTTAGTCATATAAGCCATTCGTTGAAAAGTTATGAAACAAAATATAAGGGGGGGGGCAAAAAAAAACCCGGCCTAAATAGGGTTAAGTTCTCTCATTAGAAATGAATTATTCTGATTCATTAGAGAGAGAAGCATATTAGTGATTTCATCGTTACAAAGAAAACCAATCAAAGCTTGTGCAGTGGTCGAAATAAGAGCGAAGAATCATTGTAAAGGGAGTAATTTTGAACATAGCTTCAGGCTTTTTAACAATGACGTCAATTTCTACCACTGCAATGTCTTCTTTCGCGTAATTTTTCGCCAGTAATTGATACGTTGTAAAATAAGTAGAGGACCGTTGTCGTTACATGATGACTTGTTAGAATTTGTTATTACGTCAGCCTTATGAAAGTTCCCTGCACGACGTCCTTTCGACGTTATTTCAAAAGTGTGATCCGACGTCGTATGCCCATTGTGTTTTTCTTGCTAGTAACATTTCCTGAAATTTTCACTCCATAAAGATGAATATCGGTAAAGATATAAATGATTAATTTCATAAGAGACCGTCTCAAAAAAGTTGATTTTGGAGCGAAATTTTGAGATCCCTAAGAAATTGTGTATTTTCTATGCTCACTAACTGGCATCTTGTTTGGTAATATATTTTCTAGTTTAGATAAAAGAATCAGTTATTTTGACACTTCCTGATATTTTTAGACTCTGAACTTTTCAGAGTATCAATGGATGTATGTCTCTGATCAAGTTGATACAAACTTTGAAATTTTGGCCAAAAAAGTGATTATGTACCTTTATAATAGACCTATTCACAAATACATGAAAACGAGGTGTAGAGCTTGTTGCAATGCAATAATTTCCTTTTTATACAGGGTAATGCACAATAAGAAGTTATTGCATTGCAACAAGTTCTGCTTTGAGCAGCCAACGCCTCGTTTTCATGCATTTGCGAATAGGTATTTTGTTGATTAGAGAGCGTATGATAACCCAGCCGGCAAAAACCTGTTCAAAGTCAGCAAAATAGCGTTATATAACGTTAACAAAATAACAGTTTTTGCCGACTGGGAAGAGTAGATTATGTCAGATGGCGTCACAAAATTCCCCGTCACTATTTCCTAGCCATTGTGTTGTTTTTCTTGTTTACTTTACCCTTCAAACACATGTGTGGTATTAGTCATTGTTAGTCGTTGTTTTTTGAAAGTGTTTGATGTATCGTTATTCTCAGATAAACGATTTCCTTCATCGTTAATTGCGTCATGCTAATTTTTTACTCTAATGATGATTTCCAGAGTAATTACATGCAACTAATGTTACTAATTGTCTGTAAATCGGTGCAAATCTAAACGAGCAATTTGTTTGTTTTATTTTCTCTGCATAGGTTTATTAAATCAAATTGATAAAACGACGGAATTTCCTTATCGTTCTCGACCAACAGACGATATTTGCCATGAACATCCAACATTTGGTTTGCGACGTGATATAATACGATCAATTGGTAACATGTGTTACAAAAATAAACTCTTGCAGGATAAGGTAGGTAATATTCAGGCTTGGCATCAAGGTGAGGAAGATTATTAAGATTCCTAATACCCAGGCCTTTGAATTCACTACGACATTCCTCTGTGGAGGAGCATCTTTGGAGGCTAATTTGCAGCCTCCGCAGGAGAATGAATGCCGACGTGAACTCAGAGGCCTGAATACCGAAACTTTTTTGCCCTCTCTTCCACCCATACAACCTTTCAAAGCTTGGGTAACTATTGGGCAGAAGAAACTATACCTTTCCAAAAACATGGATAACAATTGGGTAGAAGAAACCTACACCTTTGGATAACTATTGGGTGGAACGAACTTACACCTTTCCAAAGCATGGACAACTATTGGATGGAAGAAACTTACACCTTTATAAAGCAAGGACAACTATTGGGTGGAAGAAACTTACACCTTTCCAAAGCATGGGTAACTATTGCGCTGAAGAAAAAAACATACACTCTTCTAAAGCATGGACAACTATTTGGCGGAAGAAACCTACACAATCCCAAAGCATGGATAAATATTGATATTCGATATTCTATTTTTGGAATTTTCGTCATATTCTTTTTGGAAGATACAAGCCAATAATACTAATTATATATTTTAATTCAATCAGTCGTGCAGTTTTGAAGTTGTTAAAGCCTGTAGTAGAATTACTTCCTTCCTTTCCGCGCAGGCACACCATGGTCATACGTGAGATGAAATCAATAACATTCTTCATGGTGGTTTAAACATCGTTTTAGCTCAGTGTGTCCACTCTTAGTAATGCTGTTTTTTAATTATTTAATAATCTCAGACGTCCGGTTTCTTGTGATTGTTAGACATATAATTATGAAAGTTATGATTTTTTATTTACATGCTATTTTTAACATTCTTTCAAAGATAGCGCAAATCTAGCAAATCCTTTTATGATGAGGATGTTGAAAAGCAAATTTGGCTGAAAAACAATACTGCGAAGAAGATTGTTATCCCAATGGGTTAAAGCCTATTCAAAGTCTACGGTAAAGATGCTACAACAACGTTAAAAATGTGGTTTTAGCGTCTTTACTGCGGACTTTGAACAAGTTTTTGCTCACTGGGATGTCAATGAGCTTGCACCTGATTCGTTTCTCCGTCGCAAGAGAACCAATCAATTCCTTGCTCGTTTATTCATCTTATTTTATTTTAGACGCGTGAGTTTGATGGCATTCTACCAATATTAAATTCTTGTAATATTGATGATAGAAATCCTTGTATCCTTAATTTGTGTTAATGTTTGTGAAATTTCAATCCAATCTAATTGAATCGAACGAATGCCCTGTGGAGTATAATACCATCCTATAATCTTGCATAACGGCGCCCCAATTTTTCAAATGTGAATCTTGGCTTGACCAACTACTCACAGAAAGTTATGTATAAATTAAAGCACACGCATTCTATACAGATAGGGAGGCTTGTCAAACTCAAGAAAAAGGAGGCGCCATTGTGCGAGATTGTAGGGTACTGCATCGCTGTCGGCACCCTTCGTCTGACAGGACGTCTGATGTCAAGACGTCATGTTTTTGTTTACATTAGTAAATTAATACAAAATCAGTGCTTTAACACCATGGTCAACCAAATAATATTTAATCATGTTAAACAGTTAATGTTATAGTTACGAAAGTTTGACCTTGATATGCTGTACTTATAGTCTTAATCCAGTGCGAATACGGAGTTATACGGCTCCGTATTCGGCAGTCTTTCACCTTGTGTTATATCGAACAATGTTCACCGTCCAAATCGCATATCCTCTTTGAAGTTTTTTTTTCGTTTTTTATTATGAGAAAAGTTCTATAAACATAAAAAAGAGAATTTTTCTTAACTTTTTTAAACTTTTACTAGTCATCATGCAATGGGCAATATTCGCGATAAGAAATTTATGTGATGGAAACAAAGAAAACCAAGAAGTAATACGACATCTTGAAAAACAAGGACTTGCAGAGAATCTCCCAGATAGTAACATACAAACTGATATAGTAGACGGGAAGATCGTAATGTCTTCGAGTAACGTTAGCTAACTAACAACCCTGCCGGCACATGACGATTTTTCAACATAATAAAAGACGTTGTTTTGACATTCTCGCCTCAAAACAACGTCTTCTTTACGTTGAAAAAACGTTACGTGCTCATTAAAGATGGTTTATTAATAATAATCATTGCAGACCGTTTAGTCAAGTTTTTTTTATGATCCATTCGTATGTGCTATCCATGTATCCGTATATTAGCTCATGCGTATAGCTGCCGTTTTCATCCGTATAGCTGCCGTGTTCATCCGGGCGTCTCCAGGTAGTGTATTTGTACATAACAAGGATCCTTGCAAATAATAATCCCCTTGCGTTCATGAAGGTGGATTTACACTAGGTGAAGACATTCCACTGGTAGGAATTGTCTTTCAAATTTTTCGCCTACTGTAAATTTACAGTCGTTTCGATGATTCATTGTTTATATGGCAGACTAATGGTTTCAATTGAACAAATGTCTAATACTACCCCCCGCGTTCTTCTTTGATTTGATAAATATTTGTCGAAACAGATATGAAACTTTGTTGATTTCCGATGGGTACATCTCCATGGCTACACGATATTGAAAAAGATGATGTTGCATAATTGATCATGATGTACTTAGGAGTCGTTTTTGTCTGTATGACTGTCATTTCAGCGGACACATGTCGTCGGTTGAAACAGCGTCAAAACGACGTTCTCTAACAAGAATATTTATGTTGTGGGTTATTCTTCAAGTTTGCTTACTCCGTTTGTACTGCTTATAAACACGGTGGCATTCTTGATTCGTTATTATGGTGCTTGTTGATAGGCGGAAAAATTGTTTCTTCTTTATCCTTTTATAAGACTTGTAATGAGATTTCCTTATCTGCGATATCTATCACAACTTACATGAACGCCACGCGAAGTTCTAATGTTGGTGCATACTGTACATGAAATATTGCCAGGGTTTCCACACTACGTCACTGGATCAAGCGTTAATTTCAAACAAGATTACATAGCGAAAATATGAGGAAAAAAAACAATAAAAATTACTTCTTCTCAGTGGACAAAAACTTGTTCAAAGTCCACTGTAAAGACGCTAGAATAACGTTTTCAACGTTGTGACTTTGAACAAGTTTTAGTCCATTGGGTTTAGTGTTGTTTACTCGTCATGTTACAGAAAAAGGGCTTGTAAAATATTATAACGATTGTCACATGTATATGAATATTTTTTAAGGTCTTTTCGATCTATTGAGTGAGTAAGTTACTCGGCCTTCTTTAATCATCGCGTTCAAAAGAAATAAATCAATTCAATAAAGAATAAAAATTAAGCTTCCTTTCTGTTAAGGATATTTTTTAACTTAATGAAGCTTGTGGGCGCTATTTTGAAAAATTTCAAAACTTTCCCATTTTTTAACTAATTACTTAAGAGATATTTTTTTCTTAAAATTTATTTGTTTGATTTTTTAGCACCTACTTTTTTGTGGCGCATTTCAATGCATTATTTACGGCGTTCTAACTGACTTAGTGATTCATGCTTTGACACTACGTCATTATGAACTAGTGAATACGTCCAGTCTAAGAAATACATGTGACTTTTTGTGTAGATTGTCTATTTTATGACTATTATCAAAGAATATTTAGAAGAGAGATTATTACGATTTTTTTTTTCGCGCGGATGTTTTCTGTTTTTCTTTACTATAAAGGATTAATTTGACTGTATATGATATATTCAATTAAAGGGGAGACCAGAATCACAAAGAATTGCTTAGACAATCTATAGACGTACCAACCTTATACACTTAACCGATTATACAGTTCACCACGTGTGTGTATATATATCGTAAATTAGTTAGGACAGGACAGAAATAGTTTCGCTTGTTACGGTATCCTTATTTCAAAAGATAACGGCGATGTATCATTATAACTGTAAAGGAAGTTTGTCAATTATTTATTTATTTATTGATTTGTTGAGAATGTGTTTACATGCGAAGACATACCAAGTGAATACAATCGAGTAAGTAACTCCTTACGCATATCACTATTTAGTTCCAATTCGTTTATTCCGATAATCCGGTTAAATTCTCGGTTTCTCTTATTATTTATTATTTCCATATCTATCAAGTCTACATTATATACAAACGAAGAAGTAGTCGAGTTCACCGAATGGCTTAATACGTCGCTAAACGATTTTAAATAGTTTTACAAAAGACAACAATCGATTTAAAGGAAGAAGAAAAGGGAAAACGTTTTAAAGAGGGAGAAATTGTGAAAATAATTGTCAAAAAAATGAAAATTTCTATCCATGTTTGTATCTTTTTATTTGTTTTCTTTTTTTCTGTTGGGTCCAGACAAATGATGAGGAGAAGTATGCGTACTGAAATTTGCAAGAATCAGATAGAATCAAATATTGGCTATAAGCTAACACCACCTTTACTACATTTATGTCAAGATCAGCTAGATATATTCCCATCAGCTGTATCAGGGTTTGAACGAGGAATTGAACAATGTAAAACAACGTTTAGAAATGACAGATGGAATTGTACGACAATACCAAATGCCAAAGCAAATGTACTGTTCGGAACGGTTATGGCTAGAGGTACGATTTTCTTTTCTCTTTTTCGACTTATCAGTATCAAGGTATTTATTAGAATGAACAGCTATTCGTCTGGTCAATCAACCTCTTTTTGAGGTGTATCTGTTTCTTAAAACGTAGAACTTAAATGAGGGGTTATTCGTCCAGTCAATCCATCTCTGATGAGATTATACGTTTTTCCTTGTGTTTGAGTAACTTAGATTTCTTACTGTAGGATTGATAGAAATATTTTTTCCGTTCTACTTTTTCGTGAGGTGGGTTTGAACCGCGAACCTCTGACATACTAAGCGAATGCTCTCCCATTGTGCCAATGTTGCTTAAAAATAAAAGATACAGTATTAATAAAATAATGATATATGAAGGGAACTTTGTTTACTTGCGTGATTTTTCAAGGATGTATCACGGAATACTGTCATAAAAAAAATCGAATATTTTTTTTTTTTCAAAATTAATATAATTTTTTTATTGACCTTTTCTTTTTATTGAAGTCAATCATATTATACGTTGTTTAACCTAGTATTATTGCATTGTTACCTACCCATACTAACATTATTAGAAGAAAGTCCAGACGTGAAGAAATTTCTTTATTCTTTTCAAGCTTAACAGTCTTAAAAATTATTATTACTATACTACCCAGTGCGCAAAAACCTGTTCAAAGTCCGCAGTAAAGACGCTAGAACAACGTCGAACGACGTTGTTCTAGCCTATTTACTCACGACTTTGAACAAGTTTTTTGCACGCTGGGAAGTATTATTATTATTACTTTTAAACAAAAAAACAAACAAGACAATAGAGTATTGTTCTTATGCTGTTTTGGGATAGAAGAGAGTTTACCATATCTAAAGTAAGCGACTATAAAACCGTTGGCTAGTTTATAGTTTACGTCGCCAATGTTATGTTAAATTCAAAGCCCCGCTATTTCATCACTTCGTTATCTGAATGTCTTGTTAGATTTATATTAGGCTCATAAATTTTCTAATCAACTATTGAAAAGTAAAAATTCTTCGCGTAAATGATACGTTCTCAGGGGTTAAAATAACTGCCGGTCATAACTGTGGAGGAGAATATTTTCAGCCAAATTGGATGGAAATGTTTTGAGAAACTTCTCCTCCACAGTGATAATGACAGGCAGTTATTTTAAACTCTGCGTTCTTGTGAGAATTGGTAGTAGATAACGAACCTATTAATTGAAACTTGCCTGCCGGCACGTGACGTTATTTCAATGTAAAAAAGACGTTGTTTTGACGTTCTGACGTCAAAACAACGTCTTTTTTACGTTGAAAAAACGTCACATGCCTATTGGGTTGCAAATGATTCAGTTATTCAAAATTAAAGCAATCATTTCCAACATCGTCGCCAGTGGGCAGAAACATGTTCAAAGTCCGCAGTAAAGACGCTAGAACAACGTTGAAAACCTTTTTACCCACTGGGGCAACTATTCGTCACGAAAGACCAATTCATTATGGCTTAATCTCACCCCATCTCCTGCCACTGGAAAGTAATGACTCGTTCGTGGCGGCTTAACTTAAGAAATGGTATTTGACAATTCGAACGACCCAGTAGGCAAATTCATGTTCAAATTCCGCAGTAAAGATGCCAGAACAATGTTGAAAACTTTGCTTTAGCATCTTTATAACGGACTTTGAACAAGTTTTTGTCCACTGTCTTAGGATTGCTAAGTGTATAGGTTTTTTCTAAACCAGGCTACAAACAAAGATTACGAGACATTTTGCGGATTTTGACGAACTCTTGACGTCACGAATGAAACATAAATGCAGAAAACGACTACGGGAAGTCCTTTCAGCTCGGAGATTTATCCAATAGACTTCAGACTTAGGATCTTAGGAATTTTTGCGAACTCGACAAATTCTGTTACGTACTCAGATATTTGGAAAAAATTAGAATATTCGTTTCATTCGCTTTACTAATCAAAAGTTTTGTCTAAGTCGAAATTCCCAATTTTTGCAGGAATTTCACTTTGTCTCAAATATTTATGAGCAGGATTGTAGATGTTTTGTCTGTCCGATCTACGTTCTAATATTACATACATTGTTTCTTATTAAATACTCGCGAATTCTTAGTTGCCTTTAATATCACATCGCAGTGACAAAAAAATAAAACAGAAGTATCATAGCGATATAACTTTCTATAAGATTCAGACCAAATAAATTAGTAATTAAAGAAAAAATCCTAAAAATTTTATTCAACGATGCTAATCAGCTTTTCATAGATATTCTGTCTGTTTAAACCTTAAACAAGATGCGGTATGCTTTTTTCATTGAATCATTAACTTAATGCTTGCAATAATTTAAATATTTTAAACCTCTTAAATTAAGCTAATTGAGTTATCCAACCAACCACTAAAACTTAAATCCGATATCTCAAAATCTTAAGCTGTTATTGCAAAACATATTCCCTCTGAAAATAAATTGAATATAATACCCAGTGTGCAAAAACTTGTTCAAAGTCAACAGGAAAGACGCTAGACAACGTCAGAATAACGTTGTTCTAGCATCTTTACTGCGGACTTTGAACAAGTTTTTGACCTCTTAGTATAAATTGGTGTATATTGTCACGATGTTGGAATGTTCTTGTGTCAGCACAAAGTCATTTAGTAACCCAGTGGATAAAAACTCGTTCAAAGTTCGCGACGGTAAGGGCGGCGCCTTTACTGCGATTTTAACAAATTTTTGCCCACTGGGAATATATCAGGATCGTGAAAGTTGATTCACCCGATTACGTCGATGCAAACCCAGTGAACAAAAACTTGTTTAAAGTCTGTAGTAAAGACGCTAGAACAACGTCATTTGACGCTGTCCTAGCGCCTTTACTGCTGACTTTGAACAGGTTTTTTCTTGCTGGGGTACGTTGTATTATTGGATGTCAGGAAGGTTTTTATTCTGAATGTTGATGTAAATTATTTTACCCAGTGAACGATTGCGTCTGAAACATAATGACCCCAAAAATCCTGTAAAAATTAGGCATAGACTAAGCCTATTTTCCAACCTTATAACTACAGTATGGTAAATAAAAATATGATTAGTTTGTTATTTGGACGAATTAATGTCATTATTAATGATTCACAATTCAAACGAAAAGGTTCAGAAAAGTGTTCACAAATGATTAATCATCTAAAAAAACAAAAATTAAGGCAACTTTATATGGAACCGTAAATGAGTTTCACTCTAAATGATCTTCCATTTGATTGGTTTCTTCGTTCAGGGTAAAACTCATTTAGGGGTCCATGTAAAGGCTGCCTAACTATAAGAAATAGTTGTAATAAGCATATATAGTAAGAGAGCGTCTCAAAAATAAAATCTACAGAGGAGAGTACTGAGTCAATGATCTTGTAATGGATTCATTGCAAACTCATTGACCTAACACTTTTCTGCAGAGATTCATTTTTGTTGAATTTTGACAATTTTAGATGATTTAACCTAACAAAAAAGTTGGTTTTAGATGGTCTCTAAGTAGATTTTGAAGTTGTGATTTTAAGATTTATAGGCATAACTTAGCAGCAGCTGAATTTTACCCATTCTTATAAAAAAAATGTGTACTTTAATGCCATCCATCACAAAAAATACATTAACACGAGATAATTCACTGTGAAGGCCAAAAGAAAACGTTTCCGTTGGTAAAAATTGACGTCACAATCGTGTGACGTAAAATTCTACGAATAGAGTTTTTTGGCTTTTGCAGCGAATTTATCGCCTCGTGAAAATCAACCTAATGAAGATTCAAATTTTGATGTTAAGACAGATTTCAACTAGGCGAATTTGTTCACACGAGTTCTAAATGAAGCCATTACATTGGTTGTAAGCGAAATTAATACTATAATACTGACGATACATTTTTTCCCAGTGGGCACACGAGTCAACGTCGCGACGTTGATCCGACGTCGTGTGCCTCCTGCAGAGTTAATTGTTCGTTTATACAAATAATTCGTAATTACAGAAATATGTGATTAAGATTAAAGGTGCAATTAATCAATCAACTTATAACCTAAGGAATAATTTTACAACTATTCCCCCCTCCCCATTTATTTTGAATTTGTGTGTCTTTAAATACATGATCTTACTGTTTTGTCGTTGATTCTCAGGATTAATACCTCAGTTGTCGCGGATCGAGGTCGCAACTGGGAATTTAAATTTCTCTCATTAACTTTTGGCCGTTTTTATTTTCGTGGTTTTTAGTAAATTTTACAGTACAGTAAATATCAGGCTTAGAAATGTAGGAAGTTATTACACCCCACTTAAGGTGAATTTACACTAGACGAAAAATTGCGCTAAAAGAAGAAATTCCATTCCAAATTCCATTCCATTGGTAGAAATGGACATCATACGCCAAGTGATGCTAATTTCTACCAATGGAATGTCTTTTATTTTCACACGATATTTTTCGCTTAGTGTGAATCCATCTTTAAACAATCAGGGATCATTATAAACATGGTAATAACATACCCCTCTACTCACTTTTAATTCTCCATTTTATGTAGCCTACGATATAGACCTTCGCTTACTTGACTCTGTCTATGCACAAAATTATGAGTCTCACTTCTCTCTCGGTCCGCAAATATAAAAAATTAAACCGAACAGCTTTCCCGATTTATTCGGTTTTTGTTGGTATTCGTTTAAACATCAGTGCGCATGCGATGTATTCCTGAAAATCCTGGGATTTTTTTGAACTGAAAATGTGACGTTTGTGCATAGGCCGAGATACATTGAAGTTTATTCACGTAGGCTACATTTTAAGATGATTGTTTATTCTTTTTTCTTGGAGAAATTATACTCCAACTAAGTTATGCTCAAACATCTCTCCTCCGCAGTGATAGTCTAATTTTATTTCTTCTACTGCCAGTATCAATTCCAAACATTAAAGTTGTAGTATACTGCACAATAAGGAAGTTATTGCATTACAACAAGTTCTAGAGCAGCCAACGCCTCGTTTTCAAGTATTTGTGAATAGATATTGATCCTGACTTCGCCTTAAAGAAATATAAACCTTCGTAACTATCACCAGAGGGAGGTTCAACTATAATCTTTCGTCAAGGGTTAAAATATTTACCTGTCATCATTGTGGAGGAGAGATTTTTCAGAATATTTTTAGCCAATTTGGCTGAAAATTTTCTCCTTCACAGTGGGCAACAACAGATGTCGTCCCAGCGTCTTTACTGCGACCTTTGAACAAGTTATTGCTCAATGGTTCGCTTCTTCATATTGCAGGATCAAGAGAAGCCGCGATCATGTTTGCTATGATATCAGCTGGTATGGTTGAAAAGATCACAACCGACTTAATCAAAGGAAAAAGGGAGAAATATCAAGGGACACCTAATGACTGTAATCAACAACGAAGACCTAGACATGCAAGTGAATATATTAACTCACACGATTGTGATGCTGATGTTACGAGAGGTGATAACTTTGCAAGGAAACTTATTGACGAGTGGACAATTACTCAAAAAGCTGGCAAAAAAGAACGTCTTATGAACGCACACAATGCAGCAGTTGGAAGATTTGTACGTATAATTTATTTTTCCCAATGGGCAAAAACTTGTTCAAAGTCCGCAGTAAAGACGCTAGAACAACGTCGATTAACTTTGAACAAGATTTGGCCCACTGGGTATTTTCTACATGTCAGTTGGACTTTCAAGTTCTCAATATAGAGTACAGTATTTCCTTGAATAACCGCCCTATCGTACATAAGCACCTCTCACGAATAAACGCCCCAATTTGAATAAGCACTTCTTGAAAGTGGAAGTTTTAAGCAGGGAAAACGTAGGTTTTTCGCTCAAATTTCAGGGAAAACGATAAATTGTTTGAACCTCCAAGGGAGATAAAAGAATATCTGTTTGAGTTAGGATAACTGAAAATATAAAATAATGTCAAACGGACCCAGGAATTTTCTGCAAATTATTTTTTTTATATAAGGCTTTTTGGCCTACAGGGCATTATAACTGCTTTTTACTGTGTAGCAGAGGAAAAATATTCCATAATTAGCAAATATAACAAAATATTGGTTTGTTAAAATTTGTTTGTTTGTTAAAATTTATTTTGTTAAAAGTCCCTGGGGTTATAGGGTTAACCGCCCCTCGCTTTATTCAATGTTCGCCCTGGGAGCTTATTCAAGGAATAACGGTATGCCAATCAACTTTGTCCTGGTACGCGCCCTAGTGGGCAAAGACTTACTCAAAGTCCGCAGTTAAGGTCTAGCGTCTTTATGTAGATTTTGAACAAGTTTTTGCCCACTAAGCCATTGTGGTATTCTAGCGGACTATTACTTTGGCAATTTTGACAATCTAGGTAATACTTCAAAAGTTGTTTTCGAATTAGTGAGTTTGTTATGATTTCGTTAGACTCAATAAAAGTAAGAGATAATCTTTTGGTTACAAATATTTTCAGTAAGCCTGTTAGTAATCTGGTTCGCTTATCACGTGACCATGTGGTTTATACCGTCTGATATTCACTAACGTTGTGTTTATGACGTATATTTTCTCTTTTTTATCAATTCTTTTCTAGTGGATACTCGATAATTAAGTGTGTGTATGTGAATATTTTTTCGCGACCTTCTTTTTTTGTTGTTGACAATGGATTTATTTAGGTCCTCACTGTGATGTTATTCCACTAAGGGACCGTCTCAAAAATAAAATCTACTGAGGAGAGTATTGAGTTAACAATCTTGCAATGGATTAGAAACCAATCCATTGCAAGCGCATTGACCTAACACACTTCTGCACAGATCCATTGACTTTCTGATAACTGAGGGGTTTTCTATTTTCTTAGTAATCGGTGTTTAGGAAAAACAGGAGAGAATCATAAAAACATTTAAATGTACATGCAGCGATTCAAAAATTTGTTCAAAGTCCGCAGTAAAGACGCTAGAACAAAGTTTTTGCTCATTGTCGTTAGTGGAGTGGTATGCGCCTTCGGTTTTCACCAGTATGGTCGGCGTTCAAATCCCGCTGCAGAAACTGAAATCAATACTCCACTCCGATGCGCTTTAAATGTAGCGTACTCAGCCAATTAAGAGCCATCGACTGACCGCATGCCGGCCTAGGGCAAGTTAGAGCAATGCTTTCACGTATCTCTAGCGGTGAGTTAACTTAGTTGACGGTCGGAGGGGAGAAAGAACCATTAACTGATGTGAATTCCCTGAGGACACTAAACTTTCGCTTTCTTACTTACATTGGGTAAACTATGGACTAAAACAATTTGTAAAGAAACTGAAAATATGAATAAAACAACGGTTGTGATATATATCTGATGTAATTACACTAATTGTGTGTATATTCAAATATCTACATATCTGGGTGTGTTATTATAAAAACTAATCCCTCATTTCATTCATTTCAAGATGTTAAAAACAACATGTCTATCTGTACGTCCGATTATTTATCTACTAATCTGCTTCATCAAATATTTGAAATATCAAAAATTTTGACTTGCTGAGTCAAAAGAAATATCTTCCTCTAAATTACGTTCCAACAAATGAGTCACAGTAAAGCACGCTATCCTTAAAAGTTCATATGTGTTGACAATCAGCATACAATAACTGAATTAGGGTATATATTTATGTGCCTGGGCATGTATCTCTTAGTAATCGGAAGTTTAATGTCATCAGGGAATCCACATCAGGGAATCCACAGTTCAGTGGTTCTTCCTCCCATCCGACTGTCAACTAAGTTAACTCACCGCTGGAGATACGTGAAAGCATTGCTCTAACTTGTCCCAGGCCATCTCTTATGGTAGATGATTAACATTAAGTTTGACAGAATTAAAAAATTCGCGAAATATTTACGTTCTCGAGTACTAACATTCGCGAAATCACTGACAATGTGAAAAGATCTCTTGATATATCTTGATATTGATTAAACCGGCAAGGTGCTTACGGGGCGCTGCACAAATACTCTATGATTGGACAAAGCAATAGTGATGTACCTTTGTGGATTTTATCTTCAATCATATTACCACTTGTTTCAATCATTTACAGCATGAAATATTTATTTTTATGTTATTTACACAGCGCGAAAGACTACTGAATACGGACCCGTATAACTCCGTATTCGGACTGTATTGCCATATATGGTAATATACTGTCCGAATACAGAGCATAGATATATATCTATGTACAGAGTTATACGGATCCGTATTCAGTAGTCTTTCACGCTGTGTTAGGGGGATTTTGTATAACTATAATAAGCACAACACCGAAAGGAATTAAAAACTGTATAAATTGCACGAAAAAGCTTTGCTTCCAGTCAACTGGGGACATTAAAAAAATATATATTTTAAATTAAGTCATTAAGAGATTTGGGTCACTGCGGTCACCCCGTCCATAATGGCGGATAAAACAACTTGCTCGGTATGAATAGGATTAATAGGTATTCTTAGGAGAAAGAAAAATACCATTTTAATAATTCATCTATCCCTTTCTTATTCTCTCTCGCTTTTGTATTTATGTTATCCACGCTTCTCTAGTCTACGTGAATAGAACTCGATCTATCTATGCACAAACGTCACGTTTTCAGTTCCAAAAAGTTCAAGGATTTTCAGGACTACGTCGCATGCGCAATGATGTTCAAACGAATGACGACAAAAACCGAAGAAATCGACAAAGCTGATTGGTTTAATTTTTTTGTTTGTGTTTTTGCGGACCGACAGAGAAGCGAGACCCAACCTAAACAAGCGAAAATCTATATCGTAGGCTACGCTTCTCTAGCGCAAAAATGAATGCCGCATAATAATAAATTCTGTAAAATCTACGCTTTTTTTAAGGCGCTCAACCGCAAAAATTAATACCCGCAATAATGTATACCCTTTAGGTAAGACTTCTAGGATACCATAAAAAAACGACTTCTATTAGGCGATAACATTTATAGTATTAAAAAATTTAAACCTAATGAACGGTTAAATAATTTGATCGGCACAGTCCGTTATGCATCTTTTGTGCTGTATAACAGTCCAAGAATTTATTAGCCTGGGAGAGTCTGCGGAACAGGCTAGAATTTATAAGTATATAAGTAAAAAAAGTTATTTCATTGCTAGAAATTAACGTCACGCTTGAATAATTTACCTAGAGATTATGCTTTCGTTAATAGTCAAGTAAACCTTCCCAGTGACCAAAGTTTGCAGTTAAGACACTGAAACATTGTTCTATCGTCTTCACCAGGGCTCGAAATAACAGCCGGTCATCACTGTAGAGGAGAGATTTTTCAGAATATTTTCAGCCAACTTGGCTGAAAA
>JAULBZ010002919.1:0-17589 GCA_032360805.1 Neoturris breviconis
CCCCCCCCCCCCCCCCCCCCCCCCCCCCCCCCCCCCCCCCCCCCCCCCCCCCCCCCCCCCCCCCCCCCCCCCGACTGATGATGATGAACATCATACATCCATCAAAAAATATGGGCCATAACCTGAAACCACCTATTTTCAAGTGGGACATCCTATGCAAACATTATTTTACCATAACTTGTATTAAAGTAATGCTAATGCTACGAAACTTGGTGAAGTTACTTGAAATAATAATAAAAAAAATAATTCTGATAAGTTTATGTGACTAATTTTCCGATTTTTTTTCAGAATTTCAGATTAAAATTTTAGTATTTTCCAGCATTTTCACTAAAAAAACGGAAACTGTGAAAAACACTTAAATACCTACCCAAAACTGCAAACAGAATAAAAAAGCTTTCGTAGAACTCTTTAACCAGAATTCTAAGTAAGTACAGTTTTTAAAGAAAATAATCCATTTAAAATTAATTGTGATGACGTCATCAGAAGAATCTTGACTTCAGCAAAACATAGTTGGTACCTTTTTGCTCTTTTTGTGATAGACTTTAACTCTACAAAGTGTCATCTCAATCCTCTATTATTCGTTCAAAAGTTATGAAAGCTCACTGGACATTCACTCTGTGTATAAATAAAGAAAGTCAGGATGGACTGGATAAGGGAATAAATTAGGTCAAGATACTCTAGACTGCGCCCCAGACATATCCTGACTATAAAATTATATTTTTAAAAGGAGCGCTACTGTATATCACATAATGTGATATGATAAAAAGCAAAATTTTGATTATGCAAAACGTGAAATATATCATGCTCTTAACTATTCCATGCCAATCACCCGTATTCGTAATATCTTAATAGTCATTCTTTACGGTTTTGTTTATATTTTTTAGGGAGTAAACTTTGCAAATACAGCGGAACCTCTCTATAGCAGACGCCATCGGAACCAAAAAAAAGTATCCGCTATAAGGAGGTGTCCGCTAAGCAGAGGTTTTGTTATTGAGAGTTTGACCAGGATTTGTTCCTGAAAAAGGTGTCCGCTATATGGGATGTCCGCTATAGAGAGGTTCTACTGTTAGTAGCTATATTAAAAATGCCTTTTATATATGTTGGTAATGTTGCCCGTTAAACAGAAATATTAAAGAAGGGTTTCTGCAATAAAATGCCGAATATCAGGGGGTTATGACCGAATGAAACAAGGTTTTCAAAGCATTTTCTCTTCATGCGTTTCTCGTTCTATGAAATCCGCATAGCTAATAAAACGGATATTTACATTCTTCTTGAAAGCCAAAGGAGGACATTCTTGGTAAAAATCGACGTCCCACGATGTATGACGTCAATTTCTACAAATTGAATGTCTTATTTTGGCTTTTTCAGAAATCCAGATTTAATGTTTTTAAATGTATCTACTCATACTATGAGGTGGTAAATGTATGTCTGTTGTTTCCATAGCAAACGGCAGATATGAATCAGTCCTTGACGTCATATATGGCCGCGTCAGATAAAGTGTGGTTTCATGTTTTTCATCCTTTACTTCTAAAAGTTTTTGTCGTTTCGCCGCTGAAAATTTACGTGAGCGATTCGATTTAAAATCACGTGGTGATATATCTCTATAATGGTAGATGTTAGGTAACGAAGTTTTATATCGAGTGGATAGTGACGGTAATTTCTCCTCTTTGGGTACAGTTACTCGACCTTCCTGTTCTGTGATTGACCTCTGATCATCTAAAATGGAAGAAAAATCTCTATCGTTCCTTACCAAGAGTGAAGGGTAAGCATGGCTTATTGTTTTTCTAGCTCTGGGAGATACATGTTGCTTATTTAGCATTGATAAAGAATTTAGTTTTTGCACATAGCTATCAGTTGGTGACTCAATACTTTTACTTGAACTAGCAGAAAAATTGCGTTTAAATGTCTTGCTTGTAGGTCTCGCCTGCGATGGTGGTTTTGGTTTATGGAAATTAACGTCGCTTCTGACATTTTGGGTTTTTAGATAATTAGCATGTGAAGCAAAATACGAAGGATAATCGTTCATCGGTTCCGTAATATTTCTTGGATGATCAAAATTAGAAAATTGCTTATAAGGTGACATCATATTTTGCATTTCTAAATTTTGATAGTCATGTGACATGCTATATGGGGAATTGGTTCCTTGCTTTGATTGAAAATGATAATATTCTTGTTCTTCTATTAGTGGATCAAACATCGTTCCTGCTGTTGTTTTACTGTTCTCAGTAGCGTGACTACCAACTCCCGAATCAACAGCTGATCGTGCAGAATTTCCATGAAGAGTGCTGACGTCAGCAATGGATTCATCATCACGTGAGTCTAAAACTAGTACATCGATATGCTTATATGAAACATCAGGCAAATACGTATCCGAATCCGTATGGTTTGAATTACTCGATATCCCATTCGTGTTTGTCTCGATTGACTCAGATTGATTTAAGCCTTCATTTTCTGGTACAGGCTTTTCAGCTATTTCAGAAGAAATTAAATCTTCATTCGACTGATATTTACTTACATCTTGTAACCAAAGTTGTAGTTGGTCTTCTTCATCCAGTCCAAGATAATGTTTAGAATCAGGTACCTGTTTGTGATAAGGAAGTTGAGATTCGTCATTTTCTGTTTGTAATGGTTTTATTACATCAGTGTGCTTTTGTTGTTGGGATTCAGTGGAATGATGATTGGATTCACTATACCGAGCTAAACGCTTTAAATATTCTCCCTTCTTAGTCGATACATTTGGTTCTGGTAATGTAACATCTCCATATTTACTCACCCGTGGTGATTCTTCTGTCTTGTTGTCATTACTCTGTTGTTTGTTATCGTAGTTATTTACTATAGATTTTGTAGATGTTGATACAATCGATTCTTCGGATTTGTTTCTGCTAAGTTGCTGTTTTGTTCCATTATTCAGTTGCTTATTTGTGTTATTTTGTTGTTTGTTTGTTTTATTTTCTGGATTGTTTGTGTTACTTACTTTCTTTGTGTTTTCATCTCGTGGAGAGCAAGATTCTAAGAGATTATCAGCGAATTCAATTAAATCATCCAGATCTGCAGTTACGTTTGTTAAAGCACCTGATTGATTTGATTCAGCTGATGATCGGGCAGAATTAACACGTGGTGTACAATGGTGAGCCACTTCTGTTTCGAATACAGTTTGAAGTTCAGATGTAGGACGTAAAGTTAGCTTACGTTTCACTGGCGATTGCTTTACAGGTTCCACTGAATAGTGAGCTGGGGAGGAACTATGTAAAGGGGGAGTAATGGGCATAACCTGTGCAGATTTCTCAGCGTCACTTTCAACATTAGCATAAAACAAATCATTTGTTAGATCATATTTTTCAAATGTGTAATTCGACTTTGATAATGCGCATGCGTTTAAATAACTAGCATCGTCGTAATCGCTATCGTAGTACAGCATCACATCGTGAGATATCTGCTTTGCTCCTGGGTCTTTTTTCGACATTGGCGGTAATTTTTGTTCCGTTTGTATTCTTGGGGTATTACGTAACGCACTACCACTGATATCTAACTGCAGATCGACATCATTATCTACTTTATTAGGTGTCTTCTCGTGTGTAGTTTCACGAGTGGTTTCGTCAAGCGAAAGATTTAGGAGTTCATTTTCTATTTCATCTGAATTATCGGATGCCGTAGAATTGTCAAAATCGAGGACAAATTCTTTGTAAGCTACCATATTACCGGTTTTGTCCTCGTGATAGACTTGCTTTAACTTAATAAATTTGAGCAAGTCACTGAGTTCGATGACATTACTCAAATTTTTGTTCAATTTTTCTCGAAGGTTTTCCAAAAGCATATCAATCTCAATGTCATCTAAATCTTTAGATTCTCGTCTTTCAAGTGATACGATTTTTTCGTCATTATTTACGGGAATATTTGACTGAACGTTTTCTTCGGTGTTGTTCCTACCTTTACCAACTTGTTCATTTTTTGTCTCGCTTGTTGTGCTTATTGGTAACGTATGTTCTTTCTGTGGACTAGCTAATGGAGTCATTTTATCCATATGCTCACAATTTGAGACAAAACAATGTTTACAAATAAATCCAGTATGTTTATTATAAAGGAACGATAATCGAGTAGAATTTCTTGACAACGATGGTGATTTAACGTCTTCTTTTTGTGTGTGTGGTAAACTTAAACTATTTTTAAAATTACTATAAGATGCATTGTCAATAACATCAGCTTCTGGATGACTTATAGAAAGATTTAGTTCAAACTCGGGTTTGTTTACACGACCCGGAGACGTCTTTTGAATATCCCATTGATTATTTTTGTTAAATATTTGGTTCTTGATAAACACACCTGATTTGCTATTATAATCTTCTGAATTATCTAATGCATCCAAAGAAATATGAAACCCATGGTTCTCTTTAGGATTATTGATAACAAGTCCTGAACTCATTTCTAAAAAACCAGCACTTGTGCTTGTACCAAGGAAGCTCATAGTGCTCTCATTGAGTGACAAGTGGAAGCCATGATTAGGTATTTTTGGTTTGATATTATTACTCGGATAATACAACATACTATGACCAGGTTGATAACCATCTTTATAAAGGTTTAAGCTATCTCTATGTTTAAACTTTGACCGACCACCAACAATTGTGTGTAAATATGTACCTGGTGTATCTTTGATCTCTTCAAATATACCAGATTGCTTTTCAACTGGCGTGATATTAGATTCATCTAGCAATGAAGCCATATGAGCTATCGAGTCTTTTTTAACTCTTTCTTCTTTTACCTCATCTCTTCCTACTGCTTTTTCGACAAACCGTTTATTGTCAGTGTTACTTTTCTCAGTTTTTGTTTTATGTTGACTTTTCTTAACGCGAGGGTTAGTTTTAGTTTTAATTTTTTCCTGGATTTTCTTACCAACGGTGGACTTTTCCTTTTTCGATTGTTTACGATTTGTTAAAGTTTTGATTTCTTTTTCACCCATTTTCTTTGTGACTGCCATTCTATTTCGTGTAATTGAACTGTTTTTATTTTGTCTAAGAGGAGGCTTTGAGGCTGTTATTCCAATCGTATTTTCACTATTGTTAGTTACTAAATCATTTTTAGGAAGTAAATTACGTTTCTTCTTGTCTGGAGGTGGTTTCGGATGAACAGTTCCATTTCGTCTCCATATATGAGTTCTTTGCTTACCTTTAGCTTGAACAATTGTCTTATCTTGTTTACCCACCATCATACCGTTGAATTCATTTTCGTTCATGTTATAGCTATGTATTAAATTGTTTTTATAAAAAATTATTCAAGCATTTAAATTATCATATTTTGCTTTTCTCGTGATATTTATAGGAGTAACCCTAGTGATTCATTGAACTATTGAATATTCATGATGGTGTTTTAAGTTGTCAACTGAGATATTTCTATGCTATTCAAGTTCGTGTGATGTTTCTAACACAACGTTAATATTTAAACGCGTAATTCTGTTACTTTAAAATTCAGAGAAATATAGTCATTGATCTCAACAAGTATAAAAATATTTTGTTGTTATCGCAACAACTACCAACACTGACTCAAAGTTTTCTTTTAAAAATACTTACGTCTTCTCCGATTTCGTTCAGGCACTCCGGCTTTCTTTGTTACAGCACTTTTTCCTTTCGCAAAAATCACCAAACACAACCTCTGTTCCAGTGTACCTACGTTGAATACTCTTCGTATTATAATTCTTAGTTAAGCTGATATTTACTATCAAAGTAACAAAAGATTAGGATGAACGGGGGTTGAGAATAAATGTGGTCGGTGTACCCCAGACTACTCAATCGCATAAACGCTTCGATGTTCAACTCTTTTGTGAGGGTTATTACCCCCTGATAATCCAAATCTTGTTGTATAAATTTTCCTTTAAAAATTATTATTTTCGAGGGTTATAAATCTTTAGTTTGAAATCTTTTGTGATTGTCAAAACTCCTTGATATTCAAAATGTTTGTGACAGACAAATCCCTGATATTTAAAATATTTGTCATACAGCCTTTAATATTAATAATTCAGGGACTTCGACCCAGTTTTCAACGTTGTTTTAGAGTCTTTACTGCGGACACTACTATTACTGTCCACTGGGTTCTCTTTTTACGTCGAAATCGGTGAAAACGCCTACCCAGGTAAAAAGAGACAAGAAGCCCTGTAAACACAAAAAAGGACAGATGACCATCATGAAAGAATTTAAAGAAACATATATCCATGGTTGTCAAGAACGGTTCTGCATTTATACAGTAATTTTAGGCTGTAACATTACAAAAATTTTATAGCAAATTGCTGCTTCTGCACGCTTAATGGGAATTTCTGACCGATGCCTCTTCACAATCGTGTAACATATGCTAAAAGTGCTTCAAAACCAAGTATTCCCTTGAGTTTAAGGATGATGCCCTTATCGAGCAGATATCCAAAAACTGAGGAAATAACACAAATTGCGCCATGTTTTCTGGATTATTTTTATTGGAATAACTACTATATTTTTAGTACATCCAGAGCCGTAGCAAGGTCAAAATATATGTGGGGCGTAGGCAAGAACGGCTGGGGTTCTTAGGTGGCCTGTAGGCCCTTCAAGTGGAGGTCTATGGGGCAAGGCCCCCGGAAATTTTGGGAATTTGGTCTACATTGGTTCTCTTGAAATGCATCTCCAGACTGCTACAGTCTCCCATAAAAATGTTTGAAACAAAGTGAAATTTGAGTAAAAATATGGAATTTTAACTAAAACGGAAAAAGAAAGCACCAAAATCTGATTAGCAAGTCAAAAAGCACGAAAACTTGAATTTGTTTTTAAAACCTAGGTGCTAGGCTGCTAGAAACAAAAAAAAATTGTCGAGTTTGCAAAAATACCTAAGATTCTAAGCTTAAGTCTACTCGAGGTATTTCCGAGGTTGCTATAATTAGATGTTTTACTTGTGGTGTATATTGCTTGCTAAAATTCGTAATTTGTCTCATATATTTTTTAAAAGATTGTAGAAGCAGCCGTAAACGACATAAAAATTTAAAAGTTCATCTCTGAAAAAAACTGGGGGCAACTTTTCCATGTACCAGTGGATACAGCACTGCATAGCTACAACTTTTTTACATTGTATGCAACTAGCGAATTTTGGATGTTAGTTGAAAATGTTCTTCATAAAAAAGGCCTTCAGAACACCATCTTTGTGGATTCTTTTGACACATTAGACATAAATTTTTAGCGACCTCATTTTATTTTTTCTGTAAAATATAGCAGCCCGAAAAAAAACTTAAAGTTGTGAAATATAGCCTGAGTTCCAGTCCCTAAATACGACAAGTAGTAGACAAGTACTTGTCGTAATTAGGTACTGGAACTCAGGCTAGTAAAATATGGCAGCCCGAAAAAACTTGAAGAAAAATAATCCCAGTATTAGCTAACTGTATTAGTATCGTGTGAAAGAGCGTAAAATTTGATGAAAGCACTCACTAAACAGTAAGTCTAGACAAACGGGTTTCGAGTTTGAGCTGGCTGGATTTTGCCCCAGTTCACCATATTTCTACATTGTGAAATAGCGATATCTTGAAATGTCTATATAAATGTTTATGAGGAAAACCGTTTCATAAATCTTTTCATCAAAATTTACACTCTTACAAAGGTAGCTACTAGTATAATTAGCTATTTTTGAGATCATTTTTCAAGATATTTTTCTGCTTTCGGATCATAAATAGCATCAATTCCCCGAGATTTTTGATATGTATTATAAAAGGATCCTAAGGATTAATTGTGCCAAGTTTCAAATTTATTCCAGGTTAAATGTTTGGCGGGGTTTCTATTTTCCAAATCGAAGAGAGCACACAATATGATCCATAATATCTTCCTTCAGCATCGTCATCCTAACTCATGGTTGATTCCCACAGGCGAAAAGTTAACTGCGAAAGCCAAAAGAAGACATTCCATTGGTAGAAATTGATGTCACACGTATGATGTAAATTTCTACCAATGCATACCACACTTCATCACAGATTTAGTCTCGCGGAATACCGTAACGAAATACCGTAAATCGCCATTTTAACGCCCACTCCCGAATTAATGCCCCTTCCGTTTAAACGCCTAGGGTTAAATTCAAAAAGATTTATTAACTCCTCTCCTGGGAAAATTTATTTACATTACCCCCATAAATAAGGTTCGGTTTACATGGGCTTCAAGTCTACGTTGTAACTAGTTTTGCTCTTTATAAAATATGTTCCTCGTAGAAATTTGAAAGGGCTTTCAGTCAGTTATATAATATCCAAATTGTATGAAAATATCGAAATATTTTATTTACGCCACACCCGATTAAACACCTTTTCGTTTAAACGCCCAGGGTAAAGGTTTTTAAAATTAAACGCCCAGGGCGTTAAAACGGTTATTTACGGTATAAATATTTTTGAAAAATAATTTGTATAGAATCTCCACAGAAAACACAAACGTTGTTACTACTGATTGATCATATTTCTACAACGTCAAAATCGTTAGCCAGCCTGAGTCCCAGTCTTAAAAACTACTGGTTACTACTTGGGTCTCAGGTTAGGTTTCATAATAAATACGGAAAAACTAAAATATTTACACTTAGTGCACAAAATAAATAAACAAAATATACAAACTCGTATCCAGGATGTTCTAAAAAAATAGTCACGTTCATACCCGTCTTATGTTGAACAAAACAACCTGGGAAAGAGGTTGTTTATTACAAGTAGAAAATTACCTGGTACTAAATACAAGCATATATACAAAAAACGAAAACGTAGAAACTATAAATCGAAATTGAAAAAATGAAAACGTTAACATGCTGTTTATGTGGTGTTCAGCACTTCATACCTGTACAAACAGAACGTATAATCAACGATGAAAAGACGTCGTTTTGACGTCTATGACGTCAAAGCAACGTCTTTTTCGGCGTTGATTATACGGTCCGGGTCAAACTTTTTCGAATATTCATAACAAATTGAAAATCATCATTATGACTCAAATAAGCTTCTTGATGATCATTATCGATAATTTGCATTCTCCTAAACATGGGTCCAGTGGGTAAAAACCTGTTCAAAGTCCACAGTAAAGACGTTTACGCTTTTAAGAAGCGTCTTTACTGTGGACTTTAAACAAGTTTTTGCCCACTGGAGGCTAGACTGTTTGCAAAGCCGTTTGTTCTTGGTTGAGATGCATGGTCATCTCATGAATATTATGAACACCAACCGTATAAGGAGCAAACATTGTGAACATGGTAAAAAATCATTTTAGAAAAAAAATCGATTAGGTGTCCAGCGGGTAAAAACTTGTCTAAAGTCTCCAGTAAAGACGGCTGCGGATTTTGAACAAGTTCTGCCCAGTTGGTGGCTCACTAATCTTCATTAAGGACCATCTCAAAAATAAAGTCTACAGGAGAGTACTGAGTCAACAAACTTGCAATGGATTGGTTTCTTCGTACCAAAAAAAACAATCTATTGCAAGTTTGTTGATCTAACACACTTCTGTACAGATTCATTTTTGTTGAATTTTAGTTGATTTGATCCTACCAAAGAAGTTGTTTTTGGAGCCAAATTTTGAGATGGCCCCTTACAGATAACACGTTGCCACTATGAACGAGCTCACTCAATATGTTATACATAATTAAATAAAAAAAAGGAAAATAATATTTATATATCAAAAGTCACAAAGTTTCTGTGTGTTCTCTAAGAAGAAAACAGGAGTAAGCGCCATAAGTTGTAGAATTGTGAAAACAAATTCTGAATTTTTATAATTCTATAACTGATCATTAAAGGTTGATATCCACTAGGCGAAATATTTGCTGTGAAAGCCAAAAGAAGACATTTCATTGGTAGAAATTGACGTCACATGTTATTAATATTAGGTTATTTATTCTACTTTTTTGGCAGCTGACACTGTATGTCTCCAATCGCTCTTCATTCTAATAAAACTAAAAAAAACCTATTAAACTGTTTATGGTATAAAGAGTGACGGTATTATCAACGATCTTGCATTTGATTGGTTTCTTTAATACAAATAAACCAATCAATTGAAAGATCATCAAGTAAGAATATAACTGCCGGACATCACCTCTGGAGGAGCGTTATTTGAGTAAAGTTTTCAGCTTACTCCTCTACAGGTGATGTCCGGCAGTTAAATTCGGGCTTGATTATTGACTTATTCCTTTCTCATACACTTTCTGGATCCAGTAAACTTCTATGTAACTTTCTGATTTGAACGCGATATTTCCGACACCTGCGATAATACATGACGCTGTCAATGAAGAATAAGATCATATTGATGAATCCGAAAAACTAAAGAAACAAAAAATGAAAATTACATCACAAGAAATAAGGCAGACGAGATCGAAGAAACCGAAATCACATCACAATTTCGTTCACTTATTACTCTTCTTCGCAGATCTTAATCAAAGGAAAGATATTGGCAGTAGCCCGCCAAACCGAGTGAAAGTTAAATCTAGCAAATAAATAAGATTTATACACACACATCATACATCGAAGTGTTATGTATTAACTAAATAAAAATACAGAATACTGTATGCACATGTTATAAGTTTTCCTCCACAGGCGATGTCCGACAGTTATTATTCAGGCTTGGCTACATGTATTATAGGCTATATATAGGCTACACATAACACATACTATATGCTTTTACTATTCTATATGTTTGTATCGATTGAAGAAACCATGTATGTATTTTATTTATAAAAGTTAACACATAACACTTTTAATAAAAGATGGTTTCCATCATCTGTTGTTAAATTTAAGAAAATAAAACAATAGACAATAAATAGTAAAATGTCACAGAATACATTTTCTTTAATATAATTTTCTTCATTTATTAAAACACTACCATCTTTTTAGTTCGCATTATATTTCTAATTTGTAAAAGAAATATTTAATGTTAATTATGACATTTTTAGTTCCGATTTCCCGATTTCGTTTCGTTTAGTTCCGATTTCCCTATTTCCTTCCGTTTAGTTCCGATTTCCTGATTTCGTTCTGTTTCTTTAATAAGATTTTTTATTTTTTTAACCTTCACATCATATTTGAAGAAGGAAGGAAGCTTCCCAAAATCAAAATGGAGACTTCAATTCCTAAAATTCTAAAAATCATTTAAAAACAAAATCATCTCTTGTCATTGGTTTAATATATCTCCAAAAATTGAGAAAGAATCTTCCCCAAAATAGAAAATGGATGCCAATAAAAATCATGGTCAAAGTGTCAGAGAAAATAAAAATGCCAAAAAGGTCTCCATTTCTCCCCTAATAATTTGGATATGGTAGTAATAGCCCGTCTAAACTTGATTTGGTGGGCTAAAAACGGTTAACACATGGCGATTAAGTAAACTTGAAAGAATACTTGCAAGTTTAATCAGCGTTAGTGTGTCCATTAAAATTAATTTTATCAAGATACTAAAATATCATAATATTAATAAATATTCGAAATATTCTAATGCTCTGAATATCAGATGAATCACTATAAGGCAAATGGTTAGAGGAAAACATAACCATCACATGTTGCAGATGGCAACAGTGGTTGAAACGAGAGTAAATAATCACTGTGGAGGAGGGACTTTCAAGAATAAGTTCAGGCTTTGTGGCCTAAAACTATGCTTAAAAATCACTCATTTCAACCACTGCTATTACAATCCATTACGAGATCGTTGACTTAGTACTCTCCTCTGCAGATTTTATGCTTTTCTGATCAATCTCTAGTACTTACAGCAACTGCAGCATTTCCACTCCAGTAATAGTAATGATATGCAAGTAGGAAGGCACCAGATAACCAAAAGAAAAACCAACTCAATGAGTATGCCAGCAAGAAGATGTACTAAGAAACAAAAGAATGAATACATTTTGAAAATAAAAAGTGGGCACACAACGTCGAAACAATGTCGAAACAATGTCAAAACAACGTCGAGTACTGGCCGGAAACAAATGGGTTCCAACTTACAATCATAGTGTAAAAGAATAAGGTTCATATGACTCCATATATAGTTTGTACTCATGTCATGAATAGAATTGAATTTTTAGTTCATTATTTTGAAGCACGAAAAGCTACTTCAAAGTGGTCAAAATAAAAGCTAATAATCCCTGCGAAGGAGTATTTAACGCCTCTCTTAAAATCAAAATGGACACTAATTACAGAAAATACGGTAAGTTATTTCTACTTTAGTACAAATAAGGCTGAGCCATATGGGTACCATATTTCATTGGCAAATAGAAAACTGTTCGCTGGAAAGGGAAAATAGCAGCATCTATGAGAGAAGTGTGAACAACTTCAGGGCTCGAAATAACAGCCGGTCATCACTGTGGAGGAAAGATTTTTCAGAATATTTTCAGCCAACTTACCCATCCAAAAAGTTTGTTGATTCGGCCAAAAATGCATTTGTTGAAACAACCAAATAAATTGAACAAGATAACAACTATAGTAAACACCCAACATATGATTGCAATCACCAAGAAAAATGTATAACGAGCAGTAATATGAGAATCAGTTATTCCATCCAGTGAAATAACAGCTAAAACCCATGCTATCAATACAGTGAACTAGAAAATAAATATATGCATCAACATGATACCTAGGGATTTTTCTTAATGGATAAATAAGATAAAGATTTTCTTTCATTGTTTTATCCACTACTTCAAGGCTAAATGTGAATATCAATTTTATATTTTTTGAGATTTTTCCTTAAGTAAGAGTAATTAATCACTGTGGAGGAGGGACTTTTGAGCATAGCTTCAGGCATTGTAGCCTAAAGTTATGCTCCAAGATCACTCCTTCACAGTGATTATTAGTTCTTATATCAACCACTGCCATGAAAGAAAATATTTCAGGTCCCATGTTGACTTTGTCTAATACAAAGTCAACATGGGACCTGAAATATTTTCTTTAACAAATACAGCCCATTTCCCCCTAATTTAGTTAATTAAGCAGTTTGAAATATAAAATCTTATAAGAGTTAAAACAATCACTGTAGAGGAGAGATTTTTGAGCATAGCGAGAGGCTTTACATCTTGACGCTATGCTCAAAAATCACTCCTCTACAGAAATTATGTGCTCTTATATTATTGACCACTGTGCATGAAGATCAAACAACAAATAAAATGATAGGTTAGCATACAATATACTCATTTGTGTTTTCGAGTTTTATTCATCTCTTACAAGTCTTATAACTGTTGGACATCACCTGCAGAGGAGTGTTTTTTTGAGTAGTTCTTTAGCTTGTAACTGAACTCAAAATACTCCTTAACAGGTGATATTCAACAGGTATTTTAAAACTTGCGTTTGTTGTCAGTAAAAAGGTAATCAAATTTGAATACCAATACACATGCAATGAAAATATTGACCCCCTGGAATTTTCAAAGATATGCGGAGAACTGCTGATGTATTGTTTAAAGCCTGCAGTAAAGACACTATAGAACAACGTTGTTTGAGCATTTTTATGGCATACTTTGAACAAGTTTTTGCCCAATGGGATACAACTTGAAGTATAGCTTCAAGTTTCTAGACAAAAATGTCTATATATATATAGGGTTGCATTTCTAAAGATGTGTAATACTTTTATGAAAAACATATGGAAGTATTTGAAGTACTTACAAATTCAATGATCTTCAGTAAACCTTCAAATGAACAAAGAAATTTAAAATGAGGTGTACACGATCCACCATCGCCTTTACTGGCCATTTTAGTTATTATTTAAAATGTTTTCTATAAAGAAAAAGATGGGAATAAACATTTTATGCAAGAAAGATTCAGTGGATGGTATTAACATTAAAACGCAAATACAATACTATTGCAAAATAAATTCTTATTTCAAACACGTTACTCAGCAACCATTCATAGAATGTCTTAAATGAAAGGTGCTATTTTTTAACACTTTAAAACAGCGGTCTTTCCATTGATGCTATAAGCCAGACTGCTAATCTAATCTTAACTAAAATCAAATGTTTGATATTGAAAGTAGCGCGCCGAACCAAGTGAAAGTTAAAGGAAATGATTCACATACACCATACATGAAGCTTTCTAAAATCAAAATGGAGATTTCAATTCCTAAAATTCTAAAATTTCTTTAAATAAAATATTGATTTATTTTAAATGTCCAAAAAGTGAGGAAGAAGCTTCCTCAAAATACAAAATGGATTCCAAAAAAGATTGACGGTCAAAGTCTCATACGTTGAACGTTAACAATTCTCACTTATTTGTTAACTTTAGTTGAATATGGTCAAATCCTCATAGAACTCAAAATTTATTCTAAGTCTCCAATTTTTGAAAAAAGAATTTGCCAATACTCGGTCCGGAGTCGACGAAATAGAAGAAAATTTGGCTAACAGTCTCGTAATATTGCCTAGAATAATGAAATTAAATTTCAAGAGGGTATCGTGCCTGAAACTTGGACCCAAGCGTACGAAATTATTTTTTCTAGTGAGTCCTTTTAAAATATTGCCTTGCATCGCCACCGTAAAGTGACAGTAATAACCAGGCCAAACTTCGTTTGGCGACTAAAAAACTGATTGGCACCAGAATTACTATCAAAATAAGGTACAAGCCTAAAAATAATGGTCAGGCATCAGCTGTGAGACAGCGTATTTCGAGTATAGTTCACAGCATTATTAGAAAAATCTAAGTGCCCAGTCACTATGCGCTGTTCGAGCATTAATGTAATAATTTTGATCACTGTAGTTGAATATTGCGAGTTCAGTGCACAGCATGTAAATACAATGCCTCAAAATGAAAAACAAAATTTTCGTTGTGGATCTAAACAAATAATTATCCTTACTAACATAATATTTTCAAATATATACACCTGTCATATGCGTGATAAGAATACAGTGTTTGAAATAAAAGCTAATAATCACTATGGAGAGTGATTTTTGAGCATTGCTTTGGGCTTGCTAGCCAAAAATGCCCAAAAATACCTCTTTCACAGTAATTATTACCAATAACTGGCTGTTGAAGAAAAATAATTATTACAGTGTATTGATATAATGTATCTTGAATACTGTAAATGATATAACTAACTAACTCATTGGGCGTTAATTAAATTTGTCAAATTTTAGAATGGGCATTAATTAGAACGGGCGTTAAAAAAGAACCGGGTGCATTAATTTCAAATTTGATGTATTTACTTTTTGCGCAAAATACAGCATGTTAATGTTGTCCTCATCAAATTGGTTTTGACTGAAAATATTCTGAAAAATCCCTCCTCCACAGTGATGACCAACAGTTATTTTAACCCCTGCTACAAAAATAAAAATCAACCATAAACCTCACAGATGTCAAAATGTTTTATGTCTCCATGCCAGAGTCCAGTTGTTTAAAAGACTATTACCGTAGATGCATCGATTAACGCCTGGGTGCTTATTTAACTTTAAGCCTCGAAAAGGGGGGAGGAGGGCTTATTCAATTTTCAATTGAAAAAACTTAAGGTATTTAAAAGTTTTTGGGAAAATAGAATAAACACCACCACAATGATATGCTCGTATTATACAGTTTCTTCTTTTCTTAATCAATATCTACATCATCTGAATTCTCATCTAACAGCAAAAAACTATATATGGATTTTCGTTTTCACTAAAAAATGTTTTGAAAAAAGGTTGAATTCAAATAAGCGTCCAGACACTTATTTAATTTTCAAATTTCTAGAGAAGGGGTGCTCATTTGAGGGGGCACTTATTCAAGGGGGGCACTTATTGAAAATTTTGCAAAAAGGGGGGAGGGGCTTATTTAAGGAGGTGTTTAATCGATGCATTACGTTCTTCTCACAACATTTGATTGGTAGAAAGTAATTTTAATCCAGGGTTAATCCTAAGTTAACTTTGATCGACTTTCAAACAACTGAGTCCAGATATATTATCCTGAACTATACTGAAACTTTGTTTGTGGTCTGAACACAAGCACAAACTTTAGAATATAGACAGTAAGAGACCCAAGTCTAAAATGTGTTTTGAGTACAGTTTTCAGGTATAAAGCTTTAAACTGTTTTCAGAAAAGGCTCCTCCATAGGTCATGTCCGACAGTTATTCTAAGGCTCGAGGGACCATCTAGAACAAAGTAAGTCTTGCAGAGAAAAGCACTAATTTTATTACCAATTTAAAAATGTTGACATAACTCTCAAGCCTTTGAACTAAGAGCAAATAATCCCTATGGAGGAATGGCTATAAAGCCTACAGCAAATTTATGTACTATTGTTTTCAAGTGATACTTATCTTAGTTGATTTTTATGAGGCGAAACTTATGCAGCAATAGCCAAAAGAAGACATTTCATTAATAGAAATTGATGTCACACATGGTGTGAGGTCAATTTATACCAATGGAATGTTTTTTTTTTCGCTAGTGACGCAAATGTTTTGCCTCATGGAAGTCAAAATTTATGTTAGCTGATTATTTTAAAACATATTCAATATTATAAGTTTTCCAGAACAAAAGGCTAATACATAACCTGATAACTTTACACTGGTCCTCTCAATACAGTAGTATAAATAAAAACTTAACAAACAGCAATAACAAACAACCAAACACAAAATAAATTAAGTTGATAACACCAGTATATTTTACAAATCCTCCACTCTGTAATTAGATTTTGAGCAAAATAAAGATCTTTACATTATTCATTGATCTGGGCAGATCATTCAATATCTATCAATCATCATAAGAATCATTGTAAACTTTTAAATTATTTAAAATTGTAACGCTCTTTATTAATTTTTAGATATTCATAATGGCAACCCATCTTCGCTTTACTAGTAACATCATAACTTATACATAAAACTTCACTTATCATAGCAATTAATCTCAAGCTATATAATTTATTTGAGAAATATTATTCAAAGGGAACTTGTAATATAATACCAGCTATTATTCTTAAGCCCTATAATAAAGTCATAATAGAACATCATATATAGGTAAAGAGTAAATTGATTAAGCAATAAATAAATAGATATTATATGCATTCTCTTTTATCATCTCTTTAAAAATATGAATGTTTATTATATAAAATGATTATCCCTGTGTACTCTCTCACACTCTTTCCAGTTATGATCTTAGAACTATAGATATAAAGCCTGGTTTCTACTTCTCATGTTGGTCATGCAACCTGGTCAGAGTCATTAGGGAATACATAAATCCTGTATTTTGATTGTCAGTCATTTAAAATGCCGGATTTATGTATTCGCTAGTGACTGCAACCATTTGCACAACCAACTTAAAAAGTGGAAATCGGCCTTAATGCTTTTGGAGTCATTTTGTGGAGTTATATATATAGATGTTTTAGCACTACATTGCAACAAAATATTCTGAAAATTGTTTTAATTTTAAGGAGGACTAGGATCTGTTTAAAAAGGAAATACTCCAGGTATTCCCCATTCTTTAAAAAAACTGTATAATTTTTATGACGCAGTCACAGATGCAACCAAGAATTATAAGCGTGTGAAATAAAATATTCTATTAAAACTGATGCAAGCAGATGCAAGAATATAACAAAGTTTTAATATTTCTTTTGTGTCTGTTATGCTCAAAGTACTTGTAATAAGAAACATATTAAATCAAAGGTACGGTATTGAAAGTAGCCAACCAAACCAAGTGAAAGTTAAACCTAAGCACATAAATATGATTTGCAT
>JAULBZ010002920.1:0-17586 GCA_032360805.1 Neoturris breviconis
TTAGAACAACGTTCTTTGAACGTTGTTCTAACGTTATTTTTCTGACTTTGAACAGGTTTTTGCCGGCTGAGTAATCAATGTCGAAAAGACGGTGTCTTTTCGACGTTGATTAGACGTCGCGAGTGACTGCAGCGATTTCTCGTGAAGTATACAAAATAATTTTTTTTTCTGCAAAAAATATGTTTCAAGCTTTGGAGAAACATTTCCCAACCCTATCCCACATCTCACTCCCGCTCCTATTTTATCCAAGAATTCGCAGAAACCTTAGAGACATGTTTCACCGACTATTGGTCATCACGTGTGGAGGAGTTATTTTTAAACACAACCTCTCTAGTGATTCCCGGCAGTAATGAAATAAGAGCAAATAATCACTGTGGATGAGGGATTTTGAGCATAGATTTAGGTTAAAAAGCTTAAAGCTATGCTTAAAGATCACTCCTCCACAGTGATTATTTGTTCTTGTTTGGACAATTGAGTAGGCAAGCCTCAAGACAACGGTCGGACATCAACTATGGTAACTATACTCAAAAACACTCCACAGACCCATAACTCCATATAGGGGTTGTGAATTGCCATATATGGTAATACACAGTCCGTATTTGAAGCTACACGTGACCGCATTCTGCAATCGGTGTGATCAACTTACAGCTGCTGCTCGTAAACCATCGCATTTCCAAACTACGCAGGGATAATCATCTGCTTTACTAGCCACCACCGAAGATGAAATCAATAACAATGCAGCCCACAAAACACAATTAATCACAAACTAAAATTTACGAAAAAAAAATATTTCAAAATTAATTTATACAGAGAAGAGACTGGATACCACCTGTGGAGGAGTGTTTTTGAGCATAGATTTTAGTTTTGAAGCTGAAAAATATACCCAAAACAGGTAATGTCCGACACAATTTCTCTACAGGTAATATCCGGCACATTCAGGCTTGGAGTACTGAGTTAAGGGACCATCTTTAAAATTCGTTCCCAGGGGTAGGGTGCTGAATCAACGATCTTGCAATAATCAATTGCAAGCTCGTCACAAGAAGCGGTGTTAACCAATTAGAGTACCAGCCAAGTAGGCACATGACGACCGATCAAAACGTCGAAACGCCGCTGATCCAACGTCGTGTGTCTGCAGAGGTGGTACTCTTAAACGCCACGTGTCTGCAGGGGTGGTACTCTTAACGCCATGAAATACCCAAACGTTTGGTGGTTTTTAATATAACTCACTATTATCTTTTTTAAATTATTCGTCGATTAACTAATACTCCGTAGGGTAGAGTCATTAGTTTGTTCTGGTTTATATTTTATATTTTTTAGGAGGTTAATGATAGAACAGCGGTTGAAATAACAGTAAATAATCACAGTGGAGGAGTGATTTTTGAGCATAGCTATAAAGCCTGGAGTTATGTTAAAAAAATCCCTCCTCCACAGTATTTACTCTTATTTTAAACTCTGGGCAATAATTTTTTTGCTGATGAACGTAACCCCTTTAACCCTTCGTTAGTATACGGTACGATAGGAAATTTGTTAATTCATTGAAAGGTATTAGAAGATTCAGGGGGCAAAAGTCACAAAAGTATGATGCATATTTTTAAAATATGTAACAAAATAACCTCCTGAATAATAATTTTAGTTATTTTACTTCACGGCAAAATTTAAAAAAATCAGGGGGTCCACACAATACTAATGAAGGGTTAAAGGATAATTTATAAGACAACATTTTGCAAATCAGGAGGTTACGACCACCAGATAAGTAAAGTAGTTCTCGTACCGTAAATATCTACCGAGGATACGGTTCCGTATAATCCCTTATATGGACTGAGCATGCCATATATGGCAATATACGGTATAAGGGTGGACATACACAGTCCATATAATGGAATATACAGGAGCATACTCAGCAGTTTTTCACCCTGTTGTTTACCGTTAATGGCCAGTTAATCATAGTTAGTCTTGTGTGTAGTTGCAAGATCAGTAACACAAACAAAATGAGCATCACTATCCAAGGAAATACTGTTGTAAACAGGAAGAAGGAAGTCGTTCCATCTATATGTGCTGCCACTAAAGAGTGAACATTTCCTTTCCAACCTGCCATTATGCACCAGCAAAGGAATAGTAATACCTATAAACGAAAAAATGTAGTATGAATTCAGTGTCCGAAATAAGAATAAATAATCACTGTGCAGGTGTCTTTTTAACGTAGTTTTAGGTGACAAAGGCTGAAGCTATGCCATAAAATCCTTCCTCCACAGTGATTATTTACCCTTATTTCAATCACGGATTAATTTTAAGTCCATAGCAGCTGAAGATCAAATGTTCTAGCCTGGACTCCAACCTTAATTTAACTACAGAGTATGCTACTGAGAATCAGGCTACCCTAGTTCCAGATTTCATAACAATTCTAGCGATTATTGCCCGTCTTCGAATTGTCATTTTACGAAACACCAAACATGATAAAGACCTCCTAGAACATCTTTAATAAGATAATTAATAAGATTGCTACAACCCCAATATAAATACTTGAGACATTGTGAAATTCGTGTAAAAAGTCGGAATTTCAACTCGGACGAAAATACTTAAATTTTGATTAGCACGAAAAACTATATCAAAATTTGGATTTGTTTCAAGAGCCTGGGTACTAGACTGCCAGAAAAAGCAGAACTTGTCGAGGTTGCAAAAAATAGAGTGCAGTAAAATAGTTGACTGGAAAGTTGAATCAATTTCTATTCTGCAAAAACAAACTGTGTGAATCAGTAGTTATGATGCAAAAAAAGTTCTTCCGCGTTCCTCTGGCTTTACTTACCGTGTTTATAACCATCATAACTCCCGATGGTGTCCTTAAAAACGAAAAATTCGGTGACATGCTTGAACCACCTCCGCCTGATGGAGGTGGTGGCTGTACTGTATCAACACCGTACTGTTTATCAACACCATACTGTTCTTCTTCCATAATGCTGAAAATACAGAACACAATTATGTAAGTTATATCCTAGCGATCTACAAAATCAGCAGTTAAGACGCTAGAACAACATCGAAACAAGTTGTTCTAGCGTCTTTACTAGAGACTTTGAACAGGTTTTTTTCCACTGGGATGTAAATCAGGGCTTGAAATAACAGCCAGTCATCACTGTGGAGGAGAGACTTTTCAGAATATTTTCAGCCAACTTGGCTGGAAATATTCTGAAAAATCTCTTCTCTACAGTGATGACTGGCTGTTATTTCGAGCCCTGAAGTATATGGTCCTCTTTAGAGGTGCAACACCTATGATAGTTTAAAAAGCAAAGTTATAGTTTGCAACATAAAAACCTGATCTACAAGTACTTTCTGATAGGAATATGCTAGAAGCATGAAATTTAACACATGTTAACTCCGATACAAGGGGAACATTTCAATTATTTTTTATTGACGTCATTAGTAGTTTTTTGGATTTTTAAAAACTGTTGTATTTAGGGAAAACGCAATACCTTTAGATCGGAAAAAGATTTTTTAATTCTGTTTTTAGATAGCTTACTATGTTTTATTTAACACATCTTACTGTTTTTTATGAAAAAGAAAATTAGCATCGTAATGACATGGCAAAATTTTTAAAAATAATTTTGATGTTACCAGTTTCTCAAAAACCGGTTGCCATGGCAACACCACTAAATACCAAATCAAAAGTAAGAAATTCGCAAAGTTTTTCGCGAATCGGAAAGGTTTTAGTAATTTTTAAGTAGTTTATATTGAAAACTTGGCTAGGTTCTAAGCTAATATTTCTTTTACATCATTCCAATTTTTTTCAAAGTTGTTATCATGTATTTAAATGTCAGTACCGTTGGCATCATAAAATATATCGTGCGGTTGAAAAATTTCGCAAATAACCTTTCGCGAATGACAAATTTTGCGTTTTTCGCGAGATAAACTTTTGCGAATTAGCTTAAAATTCACGAAATTCGCGAAATTTTCTCTTGCGAAAGTTTCTCCGGTTAATAATCAGTATAAGTGAACTTGTCTTATCTTTAGAATATAGCGCTAGAATTCGAAAAAGGACTTGATGAAAATCCTTTAACAATCTCTTGGTTAGATAGCAATCAAACGAAGAACAAGTCCAAAGAAAAGGTAAGTTTCATTGGGCACACAGTGATTAACGTAGAAATAATATCAAAGTTTACCTGTTCCGGTCAAGCTATCAAAAAAGACACATCAAATATAGTAAGAAGTTGAATTTAACCTGGAAAAGCATATCTTTCCTAAAAACGGGGATTTAGCATAATTTCTTAGGATTTTTTCGGGTTTTGGGTTTCTTGAATAACTGATTTTTCAGACGATTGATGTTTTTTCACACTAACACAATTACAGTGCAGTGTAGCAAAACCTGGGAAAATATTTTTCCTCGACAAAAATATTGTCCCCATTTGGAACTGAATGGACGAGATTTTTTTAATTATGAGTGAAAATTTTTGTTCTAATTTTTCATTACTATTAGCATGGAACCCCGTTAGCCATGTATTTAGAAAGGCCATAGATATACGAATATCTTTCGTATATCTATGGCAAAGCTTATTCACCCAAGTTTCACTCTTCAATTTTCCATAACTATAAAATTGGCTGTAAACATATATATGTTTATTGTAGGCAAAAGAACCTCATGTAACACATGATTGCAATAACAGTACAGATATCGATTTTGAAAGCATGGTTTTAACGAAAATGAGACAAGCTGAAGAACGAAAACGTTTAGCGCAACAGATAATTCATGAAGATGCTCAAACTGCTCCGGAGAAAACTTGATATGAACTTGCTATAAATTTGCATTCTGTGATGAGGCCCAGTGTTTGAAATAAGAACAAATAATCACTGTGGAGGAATCTTCGCTGATGATTTGGAGATGATCCATATCATATGACAACAAGAAACGATAGATATGAATAAAACAGTTTTTCGTGCGAAAGTCGAAAGAAGCAATTTCTACCAATGGAATGTCTTTTGACATTTCTCGCCTAGTGGAAATCAGCCTTCAGGGATCATATGAAAGATTAAATCAAATGTAAATCAGTGGACAAAAACCTGTTTAAAGTCAGCACTAGCGACTTTACTGCGGACTTTGAACAGGTTTTTGGCCAACTGGGTATTGTATTATATTAATAAAGTTTAATACTACTAATAAGACCAAATACCATATTTCTCCGTGTATACGCTTATGGTCCTGCGTGCAAGCCCATGCACGGTCCCGTGTGTAAGCTTACGGTCCCGTGTATACACCCATGGTCCCGCATGTAAGCCCATGGCCCCGTGTGTATTCCCTTGGCCCCGTATGTAAGCCCATGATCCCATGTGTATGCCCATGGCCTTGTGTGCTTACATTCAGAATCTATTAAATTTTAAGGCTAGTGTTTAAAAACATGAATGCAAGTCTATCGGCTCATTTATACAGTTACTAAAAAATCAACGAAATTAAAAATATATTTTCAAGTCCAAAACGAGCCATAGCGGCAAAATTAGGTCCTAAAACTCCATTCTGTACAGAAATTACCAGCTTTGAAATCCTCCATGTAAATTGTACCTTATATCAAATTTATGTCCTTCAATATATATTTAAGCTGCACAATAAGGTAAAATGTGAAACATCAGGTCAAGGTGGTCACAAAAAAAAGATCGTTACTTCTTCATTGAATCTTCTGAGGCGTTTATTCGAGGGAGGCGTTTATTTCGAAACTTAATCAATATTTCATCGCACTATAAACATTTATCGATAAAATCGTCCTCATTGTCTTTTTTATCCAAAACCAAATGAGCAGCCTAAGGTCCAAAACCGTTGTTTTCAATGAATTATAGGATCGTTCCTCTAAAACGAAAAGCTGTGACTTTGATATGCGACATTATTATTTTGCGACGCTTTTGTTCGAAGGTAATTTTTCTTACATTCATGGCTGTTGAAGATGGCGTCCAATCGAGGAGGCGTATACTTGAGGAATAAGAAGCAGTTGGGTAAAAGTTCAAACATAATTTTAATTATGCTCTCTTTTTTATTTTTCACTCTCCATCATAGATGTTCTTCAAAAACATACTAAATTCAAAATCATGTATACTTGTTATTACTATTATTATTCTAATTTTGATAGACTATAATTAGCTTTTGGGAATAAAAAGGAAAACTGCACTCCTTTTTTCACTCTCCATCGCAACAATATTTTGGAAATTTTACCCACTTGTCAAAAATCTGTTACCATAGTGACATGAGAAGGTGAATAGATTATTTTTATTAGCTTTTTTAAAAGATATGGCCACATACCCCAATCTGAATAAGGTTAAGGTAATAAACTCATTATGTTGGGAATTACCATAAAATGGCAGAATTCCAATGACATCTTCACGAAAATAGAGTGTACTTTAAGAGCATTAACTTTCGCGGTTTTCGCGGATTTTGGCCCCATTTGCAAAAGTAAAATATACGAAAAATCCTATATTGATCCATCCGCGAAAGTTTATGCTCGCTAAATTTTTCGACATTTTCAAAGTTTTCCTAGTTTCTTCTATGTGCTTTGGTCTTGAATCGTATCACCCTAAAGACGATATTTTTACAATTCTTACACCATACTACCCTAGTATACTAAGCTCATCCTGCAAAAGAAAAAACAACATTTACTTTTGTACTTTAATTACGTTTATTTACAGAAAAACAACGACTATTGTGCTCGCGAAATGCAAAAATTTCGCGGATTTTTAAAACCGCGAAAGTTAATGCCCGCGAAAGTTAATGCTCCTAAAGTACACCATCATCTACAGAAAGCATAGCTATATAGCAACCTCGTTCCCAGGGCTTCTTCTTTCTTGACGTTAAACGTCAAGAGAGAAGAAGCCCTGCCCCTGGGAACGAGATTGGCTATATCGGCGTACGAACATGAGTTGGCGGTACCATTAGTTTGCAGTAGGTTGGTATTTGCAAATACAGAATTGTTGTTTTGTAGGCACAATTCTAAACCTTCGATGACACATTAATGTTCGTGTTCGTGGTTTTTTATTACTACAAAATTGTAAAGCGGTTTTTACTACTTGGAGACAAATGGTATTGTTAAAACTAGGGTACATGTTCACTATATAAAACGAAACAAGTATAGTATTTTCGGAATTTATAGTGTCCAGTAAATCTAGCAGGTAAGCAGTGTTCTTAATACAACTCAGCATATTTTCCGTGAATGGTGCACAGACGCTTTCAACAAATCTAGCAACATTTTCAATAGCTGTATTACGGCCTGATGTCAAAAGAAAACAGGGTTACTAGGTTTGTGGGTCTTGTATAATGTATCCTTAATCGAATTTGGAATGTTTAAATGGAATAGGCAGCCTAAAGAATGTTACAGCTTAGATAAGGCACAGAAGAATTGTAGGTCAGTCTTCATGAAAGAATACCCGTCTTTAGGTACACTGAGAAATTCTCATGTTAGATCGTGATGTTAATAGATATACTTAGGGACCATCTCCAAAATTCGTTACCAGGGGAAGAGTGCTGACCCAATGATCTTGCAATCGATTGGTTTCTTCGTCCCGAAGAAACCAATCAATTGCAAGCTCATTGACTTAACACTCTTCATCATAGATTAATTTATTTCAAAATTATTGAATTTTACTTTTTTAAAGCTGCTAAGATATATGCTCTTGGTAACGAATTTTGGAGATGGCTTCTTACACTAGTGTATTATATTCCTTAGTGATACATTGGCTAATTACAATATTTTGTGATATAATAAATTTTCATGTTGAATTCTTATGCCCCATAAAGAGCAGCTGCTTAGCCGACCAGGCGTAACAATGGCGCAAAAAATTGTACGGCTGAAACAGATCTCGCTGCAAAACAATATGGCTACCAATTTTAGGGTAGTGTAACAAATTGCACGAAAGTCTCCTATTTGATTACTTCGTGTAAACATAATCATAATGCCAATTCGTAATTATTCTTGCATGAAAATATTGTTTCTGATGATATTTTCCCGAATAAGGTACCACATGCTCGCAAAATATTTGCACGGGGGGCATAGTGCAACTAATAGCTAGTATTAATTGGTTACAAGGGTGTAATAAAATAGTATTTACTTTATACCATAGTTATACTATATATATAACTAAAACTATATGTATATGAATGTAGATACGCGGAGTTGCTAATTCCACAGACGTGTGCTATGATCATTGAAGAGACAGTGATTCGGTGTAGTCTCACCACCACATATATACTAGGTTAACATTGAGAGAATTATTCTCTAGTATGTGACGGTGGCAAGACATCGGCTCATTAGCGTATCTGGTAGAGCAATCGTCCGGCAAGCGAGAGGTCGTGGGTTCAAATCCCACTCGATCGACAGTGATCATATCACACGTGTGTGGAAGGAGCAACTTCACGTATCTACATTTATTGTCTCTTATTAACTTGTAACTATTAACAAAGTTTGCTTCTATACCAGTAAATTATAATTTCCTACCTTTTCGTTGCGTTGTGCTGTGTGTCCTGAATACCTTTTTGCATTCATTCTGAATCGTTTTTTGTATTTGATGGTGGCCATCTCCTTGCCTCTGATTTATGTTAATGATCTCACTTCATTGGTAGCATTTATATTTATGCCAATGATTTTATATTTTCACGTTTATAATATATCTGTAAGTAAGTATATTATCTTATCTTAATCTTATCTACATAAACCTACTACCTCCTCTACAGTGATTAGGTTTTCTTATTTTTATAAGCACTGTATGTTTTTGTGGACCATGTTAAGCTCTCTTGGTGCAGTAAATGTCTCTCAGCTTTCGACCCGGTGTTATTTTTATGAGAAATGTTTTTGTAAGTACTGTTGGGATATGGAAGAGAATATTGTTACATATATAAATATTTCTTATTTTTTGAGCATATCTTCATGTTTTTAGTCTGAACCTATGCTTAACAAATTACTTCTCCATGGTGGTTATTTGCTTATATATTCTGTTCGGTAATTTCATCATATTTTCGATAAATTTGTACCTGTAAGCATTCCCCTAATGGTTTTAAGCCCGTGAATGGGTTATCCAGATGGAGGGAAATGGTCTCAAGGTATCTCAAGGTATGTGATGAAATGTGACGCCATTTTGAAAATAATGACGAGTATAGTGACTCCCTGTCGGAATTGTGTTTATATCTCTAGAACCGTTTATGCTATGAAGCTGAAACTTTGGGACTTTTAATATTTTTTTATTACAAATATTTTGCCGAAAACAAAATCCAAAAAAATTATGCTGAATGTGAGTTATGAGTACCTTCTAAGGTACATATACCTTGTTTTTGAAAATTTTGTTTTTGCTAATTTGCTATAAATTACACAGAAATCATTGTCTGGACATTGTTTTTCACTCTTAAAGTCCAAATAACAACTTTTTTTCATCATAATTCGATTTTCTTTAATTTACCGCTAGTTACGCAATTATCGCAAAAAGACAATGGATATTTTAAAAAGACAATGGAGCTCACACTCTGCATTATTTTCCCAAACATATATATATTTTTGGAGAAAAAAAATAGTAGACCTATGTCCATGCAAAATTTCATGTATTCAGCATTTTTGGTTCTCAAGAAAAGGTTGTATTTTGCCCTCTCCCCGGTTAAACTATGGACATACCGATACCCCGGTTAAGGTAAGGTTAACTGTTTGCAAACTATTATTAGAAAAATACAATATAACGTTACTTTTCGTTTCTCGAAAATAACTTTCTGACCCTTGTAAAAAATACGCACAACGATTAGCATGATTAAAAGCATGTTCTCTAAAGGGCACTGCGCACTCACTAATTAGGTAAAACATTCTTGATTCTTTCATGCAGACTAAAATATGATTTCTCCGGTATATAGTGTATATCGTTGACTATAATCTCAAAAACAAATGCAAATCAATCAATTGTCAAAGAAATTGAGGTAACTGTCGTCACCATAATAACGAAGTCTACCAATAAATATGATAACGAAGAATTAATGCAACGGAATAGTGTGTAACCAAAATACTAATTCTCAAATCGTTCCCTCTATAACATCCCACTCCGGCATTTAGCACATGAGCTTATACAAAAGAAGAAAACGCTACTCTCTAGTTTATTATTCTGTTAATTTTGCCGTTCATGACCTACAAAGGGTTTATGTTCTTTCGCTCCCTGTACGGAATATATACAAAATAGCTCTGCCTAGAACGTAATCATGATCATAATCATGCCTAATAGGAAACCACACAAAAACGCAAGTATTTCTTGATAATGTTTGGTAACATTTGGTACGAGGCGCAGCAACAACAAATTACACGTGTCAGCAGACTTGCCGCCCATGTAAACCGAGCCTTATTTATGGGGTAATGTAAACCGGGCTAAATTTACGGCGGCAAATCTCAAGGCGAAACATGGACTTGTACAACTCGGACAAAGTCACGTGACCGCTTCAACTACGGTCTAGCACCTTGTAGCCAAGATTTCCATTGAAGTCTCGATACCGTAGTGTGGAGAGCGTTAACTTCAGGGGGATGGAGCGAAAAAGATAGAAGCGATGACCCTGCGCAAGGAAGTTTTGTAGAAGAAAAACAAGAAACTTAAATTAAACGGAACTACTAACTATGATACAAAATACTGTAGCAAGTATTGTGTAGTTATTACTTTCGTTACAATATGGTATTTGTGTTGATCTTCTTTTATTTACTCGTTCGTTTTTGTTAGTTTAGAAGAGCTAAAAAAAAACCTCGTGTTTTCCCCTTCATTTTTTTATGGTATTTTTCTTCTTATCTTAGGAACTTTGGCTCTTCCAAAGTCTGTGGAATAAGAACTGAAAAATGTAAAAGAGTTTTGTGTGTTGTATACTCTAATCGTTACCAATCCGCATGGTTTCACCGTCAACTATGATAATATCCTTTTTGGAGCATGTAAACGGTTGGCTGAACTTGCTTACCTTGCCTTGCAAATCTTCAGGAAGAGAAGCTGCGGACTCATAACAAATATAGAAAACGTAACGATGGACCCATACAGTTTGGCTTCGTCCAGACTAATTTACACACATACGACTTTCTTTTCTGTAAAGTTTAATGATTTAATGATTTAATGGTTTTGATATGCTGCCATAATAAGTCACGATGTTTATTTTGTTCGTGTTTACCCTTTTGTGGACTGGCTCGGAGTGTAATTGAGTATCCCTAAATTTTGTCACATAAAACGAACGTGGAAGTATTAAAATTTTAAAAATATGCGTATTATATTTTAAAAAATATTTTGTGTTGTTGTTTTTCAAAGCGTTACTTTTTTGAATATATTATTTATTTGTGTAAGAACAATTATGACGATTTCTATTGGCTATAGTTACAATACTGTATAATTACAAAAACCACCGCGGATATTTTATGTGTGAAAATGATTAGGAAGGAGAGTTTGTTTATTTAAAAAACACAACACCCTCGTCACCCCCGTAAGTATGCGTTGATTTAAGCAGGTCCGATGGAGAATTTCGAATTGTTATATCTTTCGCACTTCGTGCTCATTCGTGCTTCGCACTCATTTGTCACCATTTCCGTTGCGTCACTATTCCCGAATGCCTGCAAAAGACTATTTAATAGTCTAACTTGTTACCAGGCTTACAATCTACAAATAAGAACGTTATATCTCTAAGTAATGCACCGCTAGGTGGATGAACCTAAGGTCACCCTGTGCTAAAACTCTTCTGTCTCCAGTCAAAAGGGGAGCAATATTTCCTAGGTCTTATTCGCGATAGGAAGAAAGCACGAAAGAAAAAACGTTTCAAATTTATCTTCATATTGTATATCAGAGATAAAGTTCACATTACGTCAAAACGTTCGTCATACGACTTTTCAATATGACAGGGCTTCAGTAAATGATTGGGTTCTATCTTAGAAACCATCCTCATTGCCGAGTGTATGCCATAAAATTAAAAAATACCATTAAGTCATTACAATTAGGAATAAAAACAATTGTGTGTCTGTGCTGACAGTCCAAGCCGAGATCCTTTTATAAATCAATAAATATTTACCACTGAAGATGTAAAGAGCCACATTTGAACGAATTATGTTCGATGTTTATAACTTGCTTATTTATCCAGCTTGCAAGTCAGCTACAAATACAAGTCGATTGTTGTTTTTAACAGTTAAGTATAATTGCATTGTAATTATGAATTAAAAATTATAAAAAATACAATGCAAATGCAAGATCTGCACTTACCAGGGCATTATACAATTTAGTGATACAATGAATGACTAAATTATTTTATTAGAATAACTCAGTGTACCTAAGAACGGTTATTCTTTCATGAAAGGTGTCGTATATATTTATAATAGTTATCCAATACTTGTCCGAGGTGTAATATAATATTCTTTGGGATATTTTTACATTTATAATATATTAAGTAAGTTACAGAGTTGAGAAATCTTAATGTTAATCTTATCTTATCTACATAAGCATATTAATGATTAATAGCATGCAGTTTGAAATATGAAAATTGGCTTTTGTCAATCAAGACAAATGTGGTGATACGAGACAAAGATTATTTCGTTCACAACCAATCAAAAATCCACACGCATTTTAAACGTTGCTTGTTTCCTGCCACAATAACACGCCGTTGCTCTTATCAAAACAAAGCATTAGCAGTGAAGCACGTGGAGAGTATATCATTTAAAAACTACTAATTCAAAATGAGGTGTTTGATATTTTTAGCATTATTTATTAGCGCATATTGCGAAATCATGGAAGAAGAAGATGTGTTGGTAGTAACTAACGACAACTGGAATGAAGCCGTACCAGATGACGGAATGGTTTTAGTAGAATTTTGTAAGAAAATCTTTGTAGCTAGCTATATAATGAGATGTATATAAGATATTTGTATTTAAGGTATGTAGCTCCGTGGATTAGGCATAAAATAAAACTTATAACTGGACCTAAAAACATGCAGTGGTAAAACGTTACAATGATTGGCAGTTTTTACAGAGCTACCATTGTTATTTCGTTAGGCTCTTTCTTGTTGTACAACACAACACAACACAAGACGACAAACAATTGATTATTGGTTCGGTCTACACATAACTTGTTAGGTTGTCAGTATGAGTTTCGCTTCTATCTTGGTTCTTAAAAATATAAAAATGAGATCTACAGATGCAGGCCATTTTTGTGGCTGTGATCTTATTATTTGTGAAAAATTAACTTATAAATCAATTTCTGTTTAGATACACCATGGTGTGGCGCTTGTAAATCACTAGCTCCAGAATATGCAAAAGCAGCTGGCAAATTAAAGGCAGACAACTCTGATGTTAAACTGGCTAAAGTAGATACCACTGTTGAAATTAAATTAGCTGAAAAATATGGCATTAAACAATATCCAACATTAAAGTTCTTCAAAAAAGGAGCTATTATTAAATATGGAGGTACGAATATCTAATATAAAGTTCTAATTGGTCGGAAAAATTTAAGAAGCGTTTTAGGAATAAGCCGTTACTGTACGTGTTTTCCTAATCGTTACATTTTTTCCCATCATGTATATCGATTCTTTCCAGTATACTTGATTCATATAATCAGCTGTTTTATGCATCAATAGATTAATTAAGTAACTGTCTGTTAATTAAGTCAATTAAGTCAATTCACATGGATTTTAATCGTTTCATTAACATATATTATCTTGCATTATAGACGTAAGTTGTTTTAGTGGCCTTTGTATGATTTGTTACTATCCCGAAATATTTGAATAAAATAAAAATACAGACGCTACGTGGTTAGTCCATGTGACTAAAGTATAAGTTTCATAATCAGCGTTTACTGCATAACTCTGCAGTCTGCCCTTTTTCAGTTTGATAAGTATCAGTGTTTATAAACATTGTTTGTGAAGTGTAAATGCGGCGGTGGTGTAGTGGTATGCACCTTCGGTTTTCACCAGTGCGGTCGGGGTTCAAATCCCGATGCAGAAACTGGAATCGACACTCCACTCCGATGCGCTTTAAATTCAGCGTACTCAGTCCATTAGGAGCCATCGGCTGACCGCATGCTGACCTGAGGCAAGTTAGAGCAATGCTTTCACGTATCTCTAGCGGTGAGTTAACTTAGTTGACAATCGGATGGGAGGAAGAACCACTGAACTGATGTAGATTCCCTGAGGACATTAAACTTCCGATTACTTACTTACTTACTTACTTACCTTATTTTTCTCATAAGAGGTAATAAAAATATTAAAAACCAAAAGGACTTTTAATTGCGCTAGCACTTACAGTTTTAATGAGAGTATTCAAGCTTGTTTGTCCAATTAAAACATCGGAAGTTCCATCTAATTGGAACGATATATTTCGATTGGTTGCAGATTGAAACCTCAAGTTACCATCGGTTGTGATAATCTTTGGTTCTGCTCTGAAATAGAAAATATGAGTAATTTTAATATATATGTTACAACTTTGATTCTATTACATTTATATATTGAGGGGTTTTAACTGGACATGGTATAAATTCTTGCTTAAATTTTCTTGGTTAGGAGACAATTTACTATATTTTACTTGATCTTCATAACGGTTAGAGAAAGATTAGTATGCTAAATCTATCTAATAAACGCCCCCTCTATTTTAATCGCCTCTCGAAATTCAATACATTTATACGCGTCTTTCTAAATATATGCAGTAAAGGCGCTAGAACAACGTCTTCGAGACGTTGTTATATTATCTTTACTGCTGACTTTTTACAAGTTTTCCCCACTAAGTATAGCGTAGAGAGGTAATACTGTGGCTGGACTTATCTATGTTCATAAGACTTTAGTCATAAATACTAGAAACATGGTGGTATTTATGCAAAAATTCGGAATTTTAACTTAGACCACAAGCAGACAAGCCTTAAATTTTGATTAGCAAGATGAACTGCGCGGAAATTCACATTTGTACCAAGAGCCTTGGTACTAGGTTGCTAGAAACAACATAATTTGTCGATTTTGCAAAAAAAGACCCACAGTAAGATCTTCTTGGAAAAGTGTAATTCTGTGCAAAGTTCACGAAACAGGCTATGAATACTTGGCTCTGGATCGCTGATTGCTCATTTCTAGAGCGCATATTGTTCTCGACCCATAGATAAGTGGTAACTGCAACACGACCATACTAGGGCCGAGAATAATTTCCCTAATTAATCCCATCTAATGTCGTACCATATCGATCACTTGATCATAGTCTACCTGATGAATCAACAAGATTATCTCTAGGAACTTCCCGTCATCGTTGCCCGCATTTTTGTTTCACTTATGTGTCAAGGATTCGTTAATATTCGCAAAATGTCCCATAATCTATGAGCAGGTGGCGTACTCTTAGTAATAAAACAATTTAGTGTATTTCACACTAAATTAACATATCTTTTGGTCGAAGTAACAGTAAATAATCATTGTGGAGGAGTGTTCTCGAGCAAATCTTCAGGCTTTGTATCCTATAGCCATGCTCAAAAACCACTCCTCCACAGTGATTATTTGCTCTTATTGGACCACTATATCATACCTTGATGTAGCATCTCTTCTCTCTCTCTTTCCATTGCTTGCAGGTAATGTCACTCGATAATGTAATACCAGGAATAAAAATAATGTTCTTAGCATCTTCGCATTATTTAACTACACTTGTGAATAAGATAGTGTTTAAAATAAGAACAAATAATCACTGCGGAGGAGTGATTTTTGAGCATTGCTTCAGGATTTCTAGTCTGAAGCAATGCTTAAAAATCACGTAGTGATTATTTGCGCTTATATCAGCCACTGTAAGAGTTAATCTTTAGCATTTAGATTATCTTGTAATGCTGAATCGGTAAAGTAAGCATAAAAATAATTGTTCACCTGCGAAGGAGTGTTTCAGAAGTCTGCATTTTTACTATAGTTTCCAGCTTTTTCTTAATAGCACTCCTCCGCAGTCAACAAAATCTCTACAAATGTTTTTAAATGAAGCTGGCAACAACCCTACATAATTGTCCAGTGAGCAAAAAACAGTTAGCAGCAGTAACGATGCTAGTAGAACAACGTTGAAGACATTGTTCTAGCGTCTTTGCTTTGGACTTTGGTCAATTAGCTACTAATTTTATTAAAAAGCGCTGCGTGCAGGATATTTAAACAATTAACTATATTATTACCAAGGAGTTGCTGCATTCTTCGTAACTAGCTAATAACTTTATTTCAGGGCAAAATCCATTATCACCTAACACTCGATTAGATACATAACGAGGTAATAAAGCATTTTTTGGCAGTTGAAATAAATTAAAATCAAGTAAAAACGTGTCATGGTAGTAGTAATAAATATGATTTATGGATTCATGGACGTCAATAGGATAGGTACTGTATAGTAGTGATTTCCTCCCAACTTCCTAGTTAAATATATAAAAACTAAAAGTCTTGAAGTAACTACCAGACATTACCTAAGGAGCAGGTTTTTTTTAGTATAGTACTAGCTGCAGCTGAAACTATACTAAAAGCACTCTTCCATAGGTGATATCACACAGTTATTTCATAGGTGATATCACACAGTTATTCCATAGGTGATATCACACAGTTATTTCATAGGTGATATCACACAGTTATTCCATAGGTGATATCACAAAGTTATTTCATAGGTGATATCACACAGTTATTTCATAGGTGATATCACACAGTTATTTCATGGCTTGAACTTAAAACAGTCAAAGCCGTATATACATACATAGCGGACACATGTACATAACGGATCCTTTTCTTAGGACCGACAGAATTACAGTCAAGCTCTTATAAAAAACCCTCTATCTAACTGACACTTTACGGACAGTTTTTTATCATCGCACAACATTTTAACTGTATATAAAGGTAACGGTCATTACAGGAGAATCTGTAAATCTGTATTCCTTCAAAAACAAAAACAAAAACAAATGTGTATATTGAAAAGCTGCATATCATTTCTATGGAAGCCCATTAGGGACAAGTTGTGTTGTTATGAATTGGGCAATACCGACACCAAAAAACTAAATTTTATCTATTCTGTATTGATGACGAAAATATAAAAGTTAAATATTATTCAATTCACATTTATGACAAAACTATAGATATTTTTCAATTTGTTCACGATGGCGAAAAGAATCACTGCGACACCATCTCATGTGTACCATGAACTGTTGTGAAATATTTAACTGATTTAAAATGATTTGACCTGAAATTTTACATTTACAATCCCTTACATAGGACTTCTTGCCTTTCCGAAATACGGAAGAACGGTAGCGGGGAAGGAAGCGGAAAAATCCGAAATAATTAAAAAAAAAATCTATCCACTAAGCCTCAGGGAAAGAGAGTGATTAAAATCGGTACCATACGACTCTTCACACAAATTATGAGACATTTTACGAATTTCGTCAGACAATACACACCACAAGCCAAAGATAAATCTGAAATATGACCACGAAGAGTCGGTGTTTGTCCAGTCAATCAAAATAGATGGTAGAAGCAAAAAATAAGTGACGTCAACTTCCTTTATATATTATAAGGATTTTATTGTGTAGCTACCAAGAAAATTACATTTATATTACTTTGCGCATGCGTATAGTACTTCAGAAAAGATGCGTTTCGCAAATACTTCTCTGCAAAGAAATTAA